>CBVK0100306718.1:0-13976 GCA_900067695.1 Picea abies
AACCATGGTAAATCCATTGGCATGCTCAATAACAATTCTATTTGGATCACGTTCATTCATACGTAACATGTACCATTTAACCTCAAACATAACTAATTTGAAGTATTTAAAGTCACACTCAATTATATCATCCAAATACCCATAGTATCTATTTTATGATATTGTTGGATGCCTGCCACTTCTTGAGGAAACATTAGTGACCTGAAATACTGCAATTATCCCACAATCAAAGGCTTTCTTCTTGTCATCCAACTTTTTGATGTGAAATTTATGACCATTGCCTTGTGGTGTGTCAATTTCAATATGCCTAACACTTAAAAAGTGCATTATCAATCAATAAACATATTTAGACTGAGGAAAAATTTATAAAAAAAACACACCACATAGTTTAATATATTGGAAAAAAACTAAAACATGATGTGGGTNNNNAATATATTGGAAAAAAACTAAAACATGATGTGGGTGAATAATATGCTTGCATGTTTATCTTTTAAGCCATCTGCTAAATCGATTTCCCTCTAAGTAAGATTGGTATCTTGATTGCAATGAGCTTATTTAAGAAAAGTAGCCACCACTTCCCATGATAACCTACCATTACATTGTATACATTGATCTTTCCATACCTTCATCTAATCAAGATTGTTTGCAATGTATAAATGTAGTGCATCCCACTCTCGACCAACTATATGAAAAAAGAATAAAAATTACTAATTAGAATAAATATTAATAATTGATGGAAGATAAATAAAAATTAAATAAGTACAATATATAAAGAAATCAATATTAATGCAAAGTGTTATAGATCTCGACCATATAATTACCTTTCACTTTCCTCATTCTACCTTTCCTGACCAAGACCTCCCCTTCGAATGTTTTAATGGAATTGACATCCCAAATCTAAGGCACCTTCATGATTTTTGTTGCTAATTTTGGAAGATACTGACTAATATACACCAAGGATTGATATACCATATAACTTTCCACCATAGAGCCATCAGGATGTGTTCTTTGTCTAAGGAAAGCCTTCAATGACATCAAGTGCCTCTCCACCATCCACATTCACCTTGTGTGTACATGTCCACACATTCCAATGTCCTCAACTTGGTTAATGAGGTAGTGTTCTTGTGTATTGAAAAATTCCAGAGGTAGATACTTTTGCATTTCACACATTAGCCAAGGAATTTCTCTCCTCCCATATTTTATATCTTCTTTATGGATTTCTTTAGATGACAACCACCTACACATGATATAACAAATCAAATCATTGGTTTCAATAACAACGTATATATATACATTGAAAGTAAAATAGATGTCAACAAGTTGAGTAACAAAGATTTTTCATATAAATCATTAATGTTTACATAATGTATTTTCCAAGATCATATATAATTTGTTTTACATTGTTTTCAAATTTGTCAGGGAGAGGGATCATTGATTTTTTTGAAAAGAAAAGAAAATTATGATACTAAAAAGTCGTATATTTACCAATATATAAATCTACCAAAATAATTACCTTAATGAAGGTATGTAATTCATTAGCTTTCACCCCACCAAATTCACCTTTCTTCATTAAGATATTATTTATGTTTGAAGAAAATCCCATGAGAAATTTAATTTTCTGAATGACCTCTTTTACACCATTTCTTTGTTGCTCTGTAAATAACCATGGAAGACTATCTCGATGTCCATCGCTATTTGAATTAATCACATTTTTCATTGAATGATTGGCTTCCTAAGTGTCAATACAAATTTTGACAATTTTTTCTTTGTCACTTCTTCCATCTAAGATTCTTCACAACATTTCTGTTACATTCTTCCCAATGTGCATTGTATCAAACAAAAGAGCTATTTGTAAGTTCTCATAGTAGTGCAACCTGTTGACCTGTATACAGTAACTTTTCATTCCTCGTGGAAGCTCATTAATGCCTTGACAACATTTATGAAAAATATATGATATTACAACAATAATTGTTAGATACAATAAACGAAATTCAATACAAATTAAAATTGTAAAATAGTAATATATATGACACATAGACTATATGCTTACCTTGACAATTTCTATTATATTCCAACTTCCATAGGTGAGGTGAACTTCCATAGGTGAGGTGTCATTCTTCGTGGTTTTATTCCAGTCTCTTCTTTAAAATTGAAAACATGTTTTTCTGTAGTTCGATACCTATGGTTCTTAGGGAGGAAATGCCTATACTCATCAAACACCTCGTTTCCTAGACTTCTTGAATGACATAATTTCATCCTAGGACCACAAACTAGACATGCAAATTTACCCTTTGTTTGAAGACCTACAAGATATGAATTAATGTCAGTATTATTTATATAACAAGGAATCAATATTTAAGAAGTATGCATCATATTTTCATAAAATTATATACTACTAAATTGCAGTAGTATGTTACATACCACAAAAATGTTTTATCCATGGGGCTTCATAAATTGTCCATGTAAGTATTCCATGGAATTGAAATTTCTTTCTCCCTATTGGTCTAGAGATGTCATACATAGTGATGCCAGCCCATAAATTTAGTAGCCCTTCGACAAGAGGCTCAATATATACATTCATATCTTCCACTTGGTATTTACCTAATTGGGTGAAAGTACACATAATTACTACCTTGTATATATAAGTAATTATGCAACAAATAAGACAAACAAAATGCAATGCTCAAACCAATTTTGTAAACAACTACATGGAACAATCATTTCCAAGATTATGTGCTCCCTCTTTATTGACATCCACGGAGGAAGGTTATTGCTTATAACAAAAATAGGTCACACTGAGTAAATAGACCCGAGTTCACCAAATGGATTTGTTATCACACAGATTGTAGCTTGGGAAAATCCCAACCCAAACCACAAAGGTGAGACAACTACATGAGTACCTACACACCTTATATAGACACTACCCTCGCTTTAGTGATGTTGAAATCACCACAAGGGGGGAATCCGATGACCCTAGTGGGATTGAGATGGAAAGTGAGATGATGATGAACACCCCTATAGGTCAGGTTTGGATATGATGAAAGTCTTGAAGATAAGTCTCGTGAAAGGGTAAATAGTTTCCAAGTGTTGAATATCTGCAAAACAATGTTAACCCTGCCTGGAAGAAGACAAATGATGATAAACCAAGCCTTTAATAAAAGGTACTCAAGAAAGAATACTTGTTGTCCAAAATTGCAGCAGTAAATATGCAATGAATGAAGTTACTAACCACCAAAATCAAGTACAAGATGGTGGAAACAAAGCTAGCAATGATTAGTTTAACTTCCAATGATTTAAGAAAGAATTTGGTGTTGTTAAAGGACTATTGTGTGATGTTATCAACAAGTTTTTATGACATCCAAGTGGTTTTAGCAAACAGTTTATATTGCAAAAACTTCTAACGACATAAATCAACAAGTAAACCACCCAAAAGTTAGCCAATAACTAGTAAAACAATTACCCAAGTTTACAAATGAATTTCAATGGTAGAATAGTGAGAAAAGATTGAAAGAAGATGAGTTTTACTACAGCCCTAATGGTTGTAGTATTAATTTGTAACAACAAAGAGAATTATTTGGCTAAAGAAAATTCCCTTAGGGGACAAGAAATCTTGTAGCATATATAATCAATTCCAACTTGGACAATAGCAATATCTCAACATTTCACATATACCAATGCATTGATTTTATATATCCAATGTAATTAGATTAGTTCCTTATCAATCAGGTTAATGGTGTCTCTTGTCAAAGAGCTAGGGTTTTTTACTTCTCTAGGGGTGTAATCCCTTTTACTCCCTAGAGAAAACAAAATCTAGCAAGGTAAATCTACAAGGGTGTAAGCCCTTTTACTCCTTGTAGAAACCTTTGAAAAATAGCTTATTCAAATACAATAATGATAGATCTTGGTGGAGGGTGTATGCCCTTATACTTCTCCAAGGGTTTTAACCAAAATAGTTTAACTTCCAATGATTTAAGCAAGAATTTGGTGTTGTTAAAGGACTATTGTGTGATGTTATCAACAAGTTTTTATGACATCCAAGTGCTTGTAGCAAACAATTTATATTGCAGCAACTTCTAACGACATAAATCAGCAAGTAAACCACCCAAAAGTTAGCCAATAACTAGTAAAACAGTTACCCAAGTTTACAAATGAATTTCAATGGTAGAATAGTGAAAAAAGATTGAAAGAAGATGAGTTTTACTGCAGCCCTAATGGCTGTAGTATTAATTTGTAATAGCAAAGAGAATTATTTGGCTAAAGAAAATTCCCTTAGGGGACAAGAAAGCTTGTAGCATATATAATCAATTCCAACTTGGACAATAGCAATATCTCAACATTTCACGTATACCAATTCATTGATTTTATATCTCCAATGAAATTAGATTAGTTCCTTATCAATCAGGTTAATGGAGTCTCTTGTCAAAGATCTAGGGTTTTTTACTTCTCTAGGGGTGTAATCCCTTTTACTCCCTAGAGAAAATAAAATCTAGCAAGGTAAATCTACAAGGGTGTAAGCCCTTTTACTCCTTGTAGCAACCTTTGAAAAATAGCTTATTCAAATACAATAATGATAGATCTTGGTGGAGGGTGTATTCCCTTATACTCCTCCAAGGGTTTTGACCAAAAATAATGTTGAAAAAAGAAGAATAACATAATATGCAGAAAATTCCTTACTAATTCCAAGAGATAGCAAGATTAACCCTCTTTTACCAAGAATATTCCACCACAATAGCAAGAACAAAGAATCCAAGAGATAGTGCTATCCTTCCTTTCAATATACAAGTAACAAGCATACGCAATAGCACAAGAGAGAGAGATAGCGATTCTCCCAAGTAGTGCGAAAATTTCATCCAAGAGGTATGTGATCCTCAAACGAGTTATTTCCTAAAATGAAATGACAAGACCTTTATTTATAGAAGGCCTTGTAAAACCAATTTGTCCACTTATCTAAATTCAATCACGAATTAAGGAGGCTGACCTCCTCCATTTGTCCTTTTACATCTTAAAATTCAAAATTACATTAAAAAAAATCCCCTTTTAGGGGTGACGTCATGCCCTAAAGGGTGATGTCAGGCCTCTAGGAGAGACATTTTTCCTTGGGATGAAAAACGTTGGGCCTCTAAAGGCCATATGCTCTGCCACCAAGTGCCATAGTGCATGCCATGTGTCTCTCTCTCCATCATACCATGTCACATCACCATTAACCATGAGAGACCCATAAAAAACCTTAAGCCAATGTGACGTCTAGGGCCTAGAAGATAATGACTTAGGCCTCCAAAGGCCAATGTTGAGGTGTAAGGGGTTGGAATATGATCATCTCATGGTCTCCAAGTTCCTCCAATGGAAATTTTCCTTCTCCCATGTGTCCAATGAGAGGATTTGCATCATCCAACCTGTTGGATTCATGCCCCAATGAAGGTCCAAGTGAACTTGTGCCTCCATGAAAGTACTTTCACCTGGAAAAGTCCTACAAAGATAAAAAAAAATCACCCTTCGAGGGTCTACAAGTCACAATTATCATGCCAAGTAAGCCATATCTAATAAAATAACCACCCAAACATGTGCATCAAATCTCACCTTTCCAAAATAAACAAATTCTCAAAGACCTTATACAACTTTCCAAATTTAAGTATGGGAGGGTTCCAAATTTAAGTATGGGAGGGTTGTCATGGTGACCTATTGGGTAGATCATCCCCCGATTCAAGGAGTGTTTTTTTGGAAGTCCCTTTCTAAGTCAATTAAGAGAGTATGAGGTGGATGGGGGTGTATCTTTTGGGCATGGGGTTTTCTTGACACACAAGGGCTCATATTATCTCAATTATGGGCATATTTGTAGAGGGTGTGCTTTCTCTTGAGTTACCAACTATTTGCGTGCCACCTTTTTCCAAACCCCTTTTTACCATCTTTCCAATCCCCAATTTCATTCATAATTTCCAAATTTGAGGGTCCCCCTTTAAGGGTTTCCAAGCTTTAGCATTAATTTTGGGTCTGGGGCAAGCATTGAGTAAGTAGAGCTCAAGTTGGACCAACTTTTGATGGTCCTTGTTTGTTGTGTTCACTTTATTTTCAGAAATTGTTTCTTATTATTTTATATTAGTTGCAATCTACCTTCGGGCCATCAACCCCTCTTCCCATGAAATAAGGTACAAGCCCTTCTTGGGTCAATAATGCCCGAAAACCCAAAATATGAGGAAACGACAGGGAAGAGGTGTGGAAAATGACAAGTATGGATGAGAATGGTATGATGACCCTTCAAGGATACCCCCTAGTAGCATACCTTTTCCCGAGGGTGACTCACTTGCTAGGACATGTCAACCATCTAGGTGAAATAAGGAAAAAGGCATACATTTCAAGAAAATGTTTTCAAAGTCAATAAAGGACCCTTTGCAACATGTTCAAATTCTTTAGCTATTATAATGACACTTACCATAATACCGAACTTGTTACCTCATGGAGCAAGACATGTTTTCCTCTGTGAGCCAATCTGGTTTGGTGGGTTTTGTTGCTATCGATCAAGTGGTGACGTATGCTAATATAGGGGCCTCTACCTGCTCATATGCCTCTCAATAATCCATGCCTACAACCTGAGGGCCTCGAGACATCATCTCCTTAGTTACCCCTAGGAATGAGGGGTAACATCTGACTCCTACTTAGGGACATGTGCTCACTATAGAGTGCATGAGAACCTCAACATATCCTAGTAATACTTGTGCCTACACACAGTAAGATAAACAATTCTTTGGGGAATCGAAGGTGGGGCACTCACCCCTTTATTCATATGATCAAAATTTCAAAATTTCAAAATTGACAACTATTCATTAATTTTTTTTTTGAATTTTTCCAAAAACTTCTAACTAACATGTGATATGATTCAAGCTAATGTAGTAAATAACTAAGAATATATACAAATAAAGCAATATGTAAAGAAAAACCTGAAAACAAATGCATCTACACTAGGATGAACACACAAAATGAAAATGCGAGGAAGAAAAATGATATACTTGCTTACCTGGGGCTCAAGGCCCATGGAGATCAAGTTTCGAGAATGTCAGGTGAAATCGTACAACCAATGCAACCACCTTCTCAACATCTCACCCAAGTGCTTCCCCCTGTGCTTGATTATAAAATGTTTCAAGGACAAGTTAAGCACATAATAATCATGAATTTGAGTAAAAATATAATCAATCATAGGAAACATCTCATGGATAAGGGTGGGAGGGAGACAATATTGCTAGAAAGAATGGCCACAAGCTTGATCCACCCATATCTAAATAGGGCTGCCACATATAGATGATGGCTCATATTCTTCCTCAATTACATGATCATTGTTTCCCTTTTCAATAAATTGTGTGTATCAAATGAGATCTGGCATCCTGTATTTATACTGCTTCTCCTTAGCTGTTTGGGCCGAATTCTCATTCTGGAGGCTAAAAACTCAATATTAAATATTTCCTTTACTTGACTTGTCTTCTAGGGTTATGTCCAAAGCTTTAGGGTTTCTTCTTGCTTCTCGAAATATTCTATTCTTGTGAGGGTTACACGTGGAGGTTAATACCTCCTGTAGATACCATAATATCAACATATAGAACCAAATATGCAGGAGATGGATTTATTGACAAGCATGAGGTGCATCTTATGGCCAAGGGATTTTCATGGGTTGAAGGGATTGATTATTATGATACATTTTCCTCAGTTTCCAAGATAAATTTTATATGCCTCGTGCTTTCTCTTGCTGCGTCTTGAGGTTGGTCATTCTATCAGATGGATGTGAAGAAAACATTTCTACATGGTGATTTACATGAGGAAATCTACATGGAGCCACCTCTTGGTTTTATGCAAGATTCATCTCTTGTTTGCATGCTTTGACATTCATTGTATGGTCTCAAACAAGCTCCTCAAGCTTGGTGTGAGAAGATGGATAATTTTTTTACTACTTGAGGATTCAATCATTGTCATTCTAATCCTACGGTTTACACTAGAAGGCAAGGCACTGATCTCTTGATTATGGTTTTGTATGTGGATGATTTAGTTCTAACAAGGAGTTCTCCATCTGTGATTCATAGTGTCAAGGAAGCATTGATGGGATAGTTTGATATGATAGGTCTAGGATTTCTGCACTATTTTCTTGGTATGAAGGTTCTTTATTCTTCAGAAGGGATCTCCATTTTCCAGCAAAAGTATGCACTTGATTTATTTCAACGCTTTGGCATGGCTAATTGTAGGCCCATACCTACTCCATTTCTGTTAGGTGTTACCCTTTCTGCCAATTGCACTTCACCATGCGTTAATCCTTCATTGTATCAAAAAATGGTTGGGATTCTATTGTATTTGTCTCACACACGCCTTGGTATCTCTTTTGTAGTAGGACTTGTCTCTCAATTCTCTAAAGATCCTCTTGAAAGTAATTGGAAGGCTACAAAGCATATTATGAGGTACATCCATGGTACTGCCAATTTTTGCATTCGATACAACTTGTTATCGCACAATTTGTAGATTGGAAAAAGCTCAACCAAATCCACAGAAGTGTGACAACTATGGGAGTACCTACCCACTATCACCTTAGATAGACAGTCCCATCACTTTAATGATGATGAAATCACCACAAGGGTGGAATCTCGGTGACCCTAGGGGGATTTAGGGGGATTGAGATGCAAAGTGAAATAATGATGAGAGAATCCCCTATAGGTAAAGCTTGGAAGTGGAGAAAGGCTTGAGAAAGAGTTATGTGAAAGGGTAAATGGTTGTCAAGGGTCATGCACTTGCAAAACAATGTTAGCCCTTCCCGAAACAAGACAAATTGCGATAAACCAAGCCTTTAAACACTAGGGGATCAACAAGAAACCTTGTTGTCCTAAAATCACACCAGTATTGGAATATATATATCAACAATGAACAAGTAATGGAAACTACAAATTATTAATCAAAAACATGTACAAGATACTTGGAAATAAAGCTAACAATAAGTAGAGAAACTTCCAATGATTAGAGCAAGGTTTTGATGATGTTAGAGGATTGTTATATGATGTTATCAAAAAGTATTGTAACAACCAAATGGTTGTAGAAAATAATTTCTACAATAAGTAATTCTAACCACAAAAACAAGCAAATAAACCACCCAAGATTTAGCCAACAACTAGTAGAATAATCATCGGGGATTACAAGTAGATTTCAATGGTAGAATAGTGAGTAAATGAAGAGATTTAGATAAGTTTGTTGCAGCCCTAATGGTTGTAGAATTGATTTATAACAGAAAAAATAATTAGCTGGCCAATCAAGATGCCTCAAGGGCACAAGGAAGCCTTAAGCATGAAGAATAACTTCCAACTTAGACAATTGCAAAATATCAACTTTTCATGTATACCAATGCAATGCTTTTATATCTCCAATGCAAGTAGATTAGTGCCTTGTCAATTGGGTTAACGGAGTCTCTTGTGTAAGAGCTATGGTTTGTTACTTCTCTAGGGGTGTAAGCCTTTTTACTCCCTAGAGCAAACAAAACCTAGCAAGGTAAATCTAGGAGGGTGTAAGCTCTTTTACTCCTCTTAGCAACCTTTGCAAAATAGCTTATCCAATACAATAGAGATAGATCATAGTTGAGGGTGTATGCTTTTACACTCCTCGAAGAGCTTTACAAAATTAACCTTGCAACCAAGAAAGAAACAACACAAATCATAAATTCCTTACCTTGTCCAAGAATTAGCAAGCTAAACCCTTATTTACCAAGAATATTGCATCACACGAGCAAGAAGAAAGCATCCAAGAGACATCGTCTAGATTATTCCTCCAATAGACAAGCAATAGCATCCACAAAGAATAAGAGAGAGAGATATGCGATTTGCCCAAGTAGGGAAAACAAATTAGCCAACAAGTATGTAATTCTCAAGTGAGTTATGTCCAAATGAAATGAGTAAGACCTTTATTTATACAAGGTCTTGCAAAACTAATTTGTCCACTTAACTAGGGTAAAACACAAATGAGGGAAGCTGACCTCCTCTATTTTCCCCTTTACAACTTAAAATTCAAATAACACATAAATTAAGTCCCCTTTAGGGGTAACGTTATGTCATGCCATAAAGGATGACATAGGCCCTCCTAGGAGAGACCTTTTCCCTCTAAGTGAGGTCATTGGGCCTCCAAAGGCCTCACATCATGTCCTCAAGTGCTATCGTTCAAAACAAATGTCCTCCTCTCCATCAAACCATGCCACATTGTCATCAAATACCTTGCAACATCAAACCCTAGCCTTCCAAATGATGATGTCATGCCCCAAAAAAGAAGAGTATGGCCTCCAAAGGCAAACATTGGGGCTAGGAAGGCTAGCGAGTCACCTCTAATGGATAATCAAATTCCTCCAAAGATAATGTACTTCATCCAGGCTATCCCAAGGAGTGGGGGCGCATCATCCAACCCGTGGGATTCATGCCCCAAATGAAGGTCAAAGGAGCCTTGTGCCTTCACGATCAATCTTTCACCTGTCAAGGACCTGCAAAGACAAAGAAGTACGCCCTCCAAGGGTCCACAAGTCGCACTATCATGCCAATTAAGCCATATATAATGAAAGAACCACCCAAACATTTGCATCAAATCCCCCCATTTTCAAAATAAACAAATGCTCAAAGACCTTATACAACTTGCCAAATTTAAGTGTGGGAGGGTTGTCGTGGTGACCTATTAGGTAGATCATCCCCAAAGTCAAGGAGTGTTTCCCAAGAAGGCCCTTTCTAAGCCTTGTAAGAGAGTATGAGGTGGATGGGGGTGTAAATTTTGGGCATGGGTTTTTTTTGACATATAAGGGCTCATATTGTCTCATTTATAGGTGCCTTTGTAGACGGTGCACTTACTCTTGAGTTACCAACTATTTGCGTGCCACCTTTTTTCAAACCCCTTTTTTCCATCTTTCCAATCTCTGCTTTCGTTCATAATTTGCAAATTTGAGGGTCCCCCTCTAAGGGTTTTTGAGCTTTAGCATTACTTTTGGGACCGGGGCGAGCATTAAGTAAGTAAAGATCAAGTTGGACTGGATTTTGATGGTCCTTATTTGTTGTGTTCACTTTCTTTTCATCATTATTTTCTTATTCTTTCCTAGAAGCTTCAAACTACCTCTGGGTCGTTAGCCCCTCTTCCCATGAAATAAGGTACAAGCCCATCTTGGGTCAATAATGCATGAAAACCAAAAATATGAGGAAATGATGGGGAAGAGGTGTGTAAAGTGACAAGTATGGATGGGAATGGTAAGATGACCCTTCAAGGATACCCCCTAGTAGCAACCATTTTCCCGAGGGTGACCCACTTGCTAGGAAAACATGTTAACCACCAAGGTGAGATGAGGCAAAAGGAATAATTTCCAAGAAAACATTTTCAAAGTCAATATAGGACCCTTTGCAACATCTTCAAATGCTTCATCTATCAGAATGCCACTTACCATAATACCACACTTTTACCTCGTGGAGAAAGACTTATTGTCCTCTGTGAGCCAAGTTGGTGTGGTGTATGTTGTTGCCATCGATCAAGTGGTGACATATGGTAAGATAGGGACTTCTTCCTGCTCATGTGCCTCTCAATACTCCATGTCTCGAGGAATCATCTCCTTAGTTACCCCTATGAATGGGGGGTAATAGGATTGACACCGTTAGCTACCAATGAAATCCTAACATTATGAGGTTCTTATTTAAAATCAACCATCGTTCTTCAGTGTTCCTAAATGTAGAACCATCTAAAGGAATTTGAAGAAAACCATCTTCACTTCTATGGTGTGCATGGTAATCCATAAAATGTGCAATGCTTTGGCACCTGAACAATCATTGCAAACATGGAATTATTGAAATATGAAGAAGAACCTTGCGAGGCACCTTTTTGGTTACTTGATCGGTTCGATATCTATTGATTTGACATTGCGGGAATTTCATTTTCGATGCATATTGTCCATAATATATAATATGATAATTCATGCATGCATCAATAGCCCGACACTCCATTCTGATATCTTTCATAATGACACACAACTCTCAGTATGTGCGAGGTAAATTATTTGATAGTGGTAAGAAAAATTCACCTAACAATATACAACGTAAAAAATAACTAGTTGATGTAAATAATACTAATCATAAATATTGCATCCTTAATTTACACATTAATTGACACTAAAAATAGAAAAAAATAAGTTGACCTTTACGTATAATATGTGACGAATTATATTATGTACCTTAGGATCCATGTGCGACAATTGTTTGAGAAACCATTCAATACCTTCAATTTCACCAACAACATTATAGCAGAGAGAATATTTGTTCTTGAGCCTTCATAAAGAGGTTTTTCTACCTTCTCAAGCAGAGTTATATCATGAATATCATCTAAGTTTTCCTCATCGATAGGATCAAAGATGTTCTAGATCAATTTATTTGTCCCATCATCTAGCTCAATAGTATTATTGTTGTCATCTTCTTCCATAGGATTGACTTGATCTTCAATATTCATACCATCTTCCACATCTTGTACAATAGTATTTCTACTACTACTAGGCAGATATTTATCTGATAACAGACACCTAGGAGGATTTATCTTTATAATTAAAAACAATCAATAACATTAGTGTATATAACAAATATTAAAAGGAAATAAAATTTTATAAGTACAATCAATACAAAGACATATATAATGACTAACTTACCATGGGACGATGTGTATTCCTCCCTTCACAATACCCATACCTCCAACAATGTCTTTCAATTGCTTTCCTTAGAAGTCTTCTTTTATTCAAGCCCCAATATTGATTGCAAGGGCATTAACATTACCTATCACCCTATGCCTCCAATGTTGGTTGTTGACTCACAAACTTGCAACTAGCCACTAGCCTCCAAATTGTTGCAAGGCATATATAAAAAAATTATTAATAAATGCAACTATTAGGTAGGACTCCCTAGTGATAAAAAGAAAAGGAATGATAATGCACTAAATCTACATATTTTCTCAGAAGTTAATGGTGTCATTTAGCTTTACTTCAGTTTAGATGAGGCATCTTGTTGCATCAATGATTATCAATATATATATAGTGGTCAAAGTTATGGTGATTGGAAAAAGAATAGGTCTTTCCATGTTTTGATTTCATCGGGTTATAATGGGCTCCTATGGAATACACACATGTTAATGTTTATGTTTTTGTTGTTACACTATTAAAAGGTTGGTTGCATGTCAGAAATGTTTCTCATGGCGCATACAAAGTTTTGTTGCAAATTATAAGTGTTGACACAACATTTGAAAAGGTGGTTCAACTATATTACAACATCTTACATGTAATGGTATTCAACTACATCACACAACTTGCATGCTATATGATAATATCAAGCTCGTATATACAACACTTAGTTATTTTCGAAGGAGTGGAAAATGTGGTTATATTGGAAAAGTTATATTATTGCACGATGCATATGGTATATTGGAATGTTTTTTTACTATGTTGTTTAATTGACATTATTTCAACATAATTGAACTTTGGTTTAATGTGATGGAACTTGACCGTAAGTTTTGATCCATCAGTTTGTAAGAATTTAAACTAGCTGAGATGGTGTGTGGTCCCTTGCTCGAAAGGAATATTGTGATTGGTCATTATGTTGGTTGTATTGGAAAGATTTGTTGAGTTGGTGGAGATTTTACTATTCGATAGTATTGGAAACACAATGGTGATTGACGTGCATTCAATGCACCAATATGTGGGTTTTTTCACCCTCAATTCACTTTGGTTTTGGTGTTGTGCACCCGAGTTCTTTGGTTTTCTCTGTTGTGGTAATGAATTGGTTCACAAAGCTCAAAATCTAGCAGTTTTGGGTA
Source organism: Picea abies (assembly GCA_900067695.1). Lineage (NCBI taxonomy): Eukaryota > Viridiplantae > Streptophyta > Pinopsida > Pinales > Pinaceae > Picea > Picea abies. The sequence continues at coordinate 13,825 of CBVK0100306718.1, forward strand.
ACATATTCCTTTCAATCCTGATCTATAAGGTGTTATTTTGCAAAGGTATGAATTTTGATTTGTTCTACATCTAGTATTGCAAAATTTTGTCATGAAATGGTTGTTTTTCCTATGGTTTGGCATTGCTATTGAATAAATGTTTTATTTTCCTT
>CBVK0100306719.1:3944-13975 GCA_900067695.1 Picea abies
AGGTATATTGTCCAAACATAGGCATGTTTATACTCATTTTTATCATTTTTCGAGAGGAGTTCAATGGTGATGTTATTTTTGTGCTAAGATGTTGTATTTTAGAAGTATTAGTATATATTTCCATTAATGAGCGCCATAGTGCATCGTTTGGTGTGTAAAGAGGTTGAAATTGAGCAATCTCAAAATATGGTCGACTTTATACTCATTTTTCTCAGAATTTTGCATGGAATTTAGTGGTAAAATCTATTTTTGAGTTTGAATAGTGGAATTGAAGAGAATCCTTCACATTGGATTTGTAAGTCCATGTTGTAATGCAATTTCACATTTTGAGATAATGAAGAGTAGTATCATTATCTAAAGGGGACTAGGAGATGAAGTAAATTATGACATTAATATTGTATAATTTGAGTTCTTTTATTTTTTGCATTGTCATCTCATAATTCTTCGAATTAATCACCAGTTTATAATATTTTAGATAAGAAGCACAACATCAATTTTTTTTTTTTATTCTGGAAATCACCTCAATACGATCAAGAATTAATTTTGAATCAGGTTAGATGCTAATATATTAAAAGGAGAAAGTGGTATCTAAGGATTTTTAGATCAAGTGGTATCAGAGCTAGTTTTGACGTGTATTTGCAAGTTGTTGATGTGACAAGGTCCAAGAATCAATATTGGTGAAGGTGTTGAAGGCTCTTGTTGAGAAGAAAAAATGAGTAAAACCCTCATGAAATTAAGGCTATAGAAGAACATTAATGGACAAATTCAGAATGAGCATTATGAATTAAGGATGCAATTGAAAACTATCAAGGAAGAGAAGCATAAATTGCATGATCCACTGCTACGTCATGAGGAATTCCATAGAGGTATTTTTCATGAGTTGGAAAGGAAATTGCAGACCAAGGATTAGGTATTGGCACCATCAACATTAATCCATGAAGATTGGTGAGTCGAGAATGTAAAGTCTCCGATAAAAGAGAAAATAACTCTTTCAAATGACATGAACGAGAAGGATGATTCTATTGGCATGTTTTATAGGAAGAGTGTGCTTGTCATTGATGGAAAGAACACCAACAACGATGGAAAACAACAAAAGCATAAGCTCAGGAGGAGAAGCGAACAATATGCAGAGATCAAATCTCAGAAGGGAAAGCACAGTATAGAAACATGACCAAGATCAAAATCCTTGATCGTGGATATGCTTCGAGAGTCTTCTCGACCATTGGATCACCGATCTAGAGGATCAACAACTGTCTGATCAAATCAAGGTGCACAATCCTTAGTGCTTTACACACGTAGGAGAGGGAGCTTGCCAAATTTACAAAGTCCTAAAGTGATTTGGGGCCGTCCATTGTCGAGGAGGATAGGTGGTGTGAGATCCACAACTTCAGAAGTTTGTGGATGGGGAGGAGGTGAAAATCATCGATGACAAATATCGACCGTTGATTTTCAGGGGGAGTACGTGTCAGCTGATCTGAGATTCTGGAGAAATCTCATTTCAATAATTTCCAGTTGAGAATTGAAATTCCCAAAGCCTGGAGAGCCAGAGAGTCGAAGTAAATCTATATCATTTGATCATCCAAAATACATCTCAGTTGTCAGATCGTCTGGAGTAAATATCAAGCGTCAGATCATCCGAAGTGGATCTGGGTTGTCTGATCCAGAAGAGACATGGCATAAATTTGTGGATTTCAGGTAAAGGCCCAAAGTAAGCCTCAACCGTCTGATTCAAGGGGACACATGTCGTTAGATTGTGGAATCCAGGTGAAACACTCCGGGAGTAAGCTAGTGTAAAGGAGTTGAATCTCCTGAAGGTCGAAGTCCCGAAGTGAATGAGGACTGTTGATTTGAGGAGGACACATGGAAGGAATCTGTGGACTCCGGATAAAAGAGTTTTGGGAGAGTGTGAAGGTTGAGAATTGAAATCACCAAAGCTTGGAGTAGCGAAGCAGATCTCAACCATTGATTGAGAAAGGGGACACAAGACTGTTGATCTAGTTGAGAGGAAAAATCCCCAAAGTAGAGGCAGAGATGTCGATTGAGAAGGAAAGGTGTCTGCAGATCATTGAGTCTAGAATATTGACATAAAGAGGAAAGCAGGGTTTGAGATTTGAAACTCCTGAAGCCCAGATCACAAAATAAATCACAACCATTGATATAGGAAGGTTAGATCTGATATGCAGAAATTGAAAGGACAGATATGAACTATCAATTCAAGAGCACCGTCAATATTGTGAGATCGACGTCCCTGTCACATTGCAGGGATTGAAGGTGCGCGGAAATTTTTTTTTTTAGGGTGGGCCGTAATCAAAACCACGGTTTTGGAGAAAGGACACGTGGAGGCTAATCAAAACCACGGTTTTGGAGAAAGGACACGTGGAGGCTCGAGGTAAATTGCAGGGTGAAACATAGTTTGATATCAAACCACCTTTGGACACGCCTGCAATCACATGGTCACATGATATCATTGCCCAAGGTCACATCAACAGAAGATAGGGGAAGGATCTAGAGCTGCTAGGCTCCACATCAGAGGTTACGCGTTGAAATGTAAAAAAGCGTCTGTGTTATAATCCAACGACGTCGATCAAATAGAATCTGATCGAAGGGTTTATGTTTCACTTCGTGGTTTCTTGATAAGCTATGATTCAGTTAAACTAACTAAATCATTGTTCTGGGGCATTGGAATCATGTTTCTTGAGCATTTTTTATTCCTGAACTAAGCATTGGAGATTTGGAGTGTAGCGGATGATGAGGGCATGAATAAAAGAAAGATTCTGTGAAAGAGGAAGGTTGTTGTTTCTCGGTAAAACAAGTTGAACTGTATGTAATGAACATGACAGCATGAACAAAGTGAGAAAAATGCAGAGATGAAGAATATAAGCTTGATAGAGAAGAAATAGTGAAAAGAGAAGACTGTACGAGAACCTAAGAGCATGAGAAAAACAAAGGAAGAGAAGATGTAAAGAGACAACAAGTGGAGCCAAGCATGAACAAACAGAAGCAGAGCAGAATTGTAGAACATAAAAGAAGCGGTAAGCATTGATATGTCTACATTGTTGTAAGGTATTATTCAAGTAAAGATTCATAATCAGGGTGGTAGGGTGGTTCTAGGGAGGACTTTGGTGCTTTGTTATTCAATTTGGTGCTTGAATACTGGGAGTTGTAGCTTCCATATAGTTGTGGCTAGAAAATAGGGTGGCAAGGTGGTGCTAGGGAAAACAAAGAGTTTTCTGTGTGCAAGTTGGTGCTTGTATAAGTGGAAGTAGGTTCTTCCATCCAGTTGGTGCTAGAGATCATAAGGATAAATATGCTTCTTTCTAGTGGGTGCTAGAGAATCCGAGGGTTGGTACTCTCTACAAGTTGCAACTTGTTAAAGAAGAGGTTGTAGCCTCATTTTGAGTTAGTGCTCAAAGACTGATGATGTAAATAACATAAAATATTTCCTATCATTCTAAGAAGAAGAGGTTTTCTCCCTTTATGGGTTTCCTCATGAATATTTTTCTCTGTGTATATCATATGTGTGATTGATGTTTACTATTTCTGCTGTTCATGAATTGCATAATATTGATGATCTCTTGGAGAAGATTAATAATATTTCAATAGGATTAGATTGTTTAAGAACAATAACAATTGATTCACCCCCCCGTCTCAGTTGTCTTAGTAATTTCAACAATTGGCATCAAAGTGGGTTCCTTTTAGCTAAAGGTAGATCAATAAGCTTAAACATAAAAATTCATGAAGGAAATTCAACCAATAATCCTCCTCTGTTTGATGGAACAAATTTTGCTTTCTAGAAGGTTAGAATGAGAACATACATTATGGCCTTAGGTACTGATGTTTGGGATGTTGTAGAGATTGGATATACAAAACCTATTGTGGTAGCTTCCAAAGATGATAAGTTAGAATTTATCTTCAATGCAAAGGCAATGAATGCTATCTTGAGTGGGCTTGCTGAAGATGAATTTGTAAAGGTAATGCATCTTGATTCTACCAAAGAGATGCAGGATAAACTCATTAGCAGTTATGAAGGAAATGAGAAAGTAAAAGATGCCAAGCTTCAGACATATAGATTTAAATTTGAACAACTAAATATGAATGAGGACGAAACAATTACTAAATATTTCTTAAGAGTTGAGGATCTTGTGAATGTCATGAAGGGTCTTGGTGATAAGATTGAAGACGTATTTTTAGTTCATAAGATTTTAAGATCTCTGCCTAATAGATTTAATCCAAAAGTTTCTGTAATAGAAGAACTGAATGATCTTAATATTTTGTCTATTGATCATATCCTAGGAACTCTAACTACTTATGAAATGAGAATTAGTAAAGATAAATCCACCACTAGAGAAGCATCTTTTAAAGCAGACAAGAATACTGATTCAGACTTGGATGATATTGAGGCAAAATTTGTGAGAAGGTTAAAGAAAGGATTAGGTAAATACCAAGACAAGATTCCATTTAAATGTTTCATCTGTGGTAAGATAGGTCATTTTTCATCTAAGTGTCCTCACAAGAAAAAGGACTAGAACTCTGATGATGAAAAGAAATACAGATTTAAGAAATATAGTAAAAAGAAAAGTTTGTGTGCAAACAATGACAACTCCTCAGAAGACATAGATAACGATTCATCTTGTGAAGATAAAGTGAATGATTTTATGCTTATGGATATGGGAGATATTGATGATGAACACACAGGAGGTGACTTGGATGACAAAGAAGCTGTGGTTGATATGGAAGGTGAATTAATCAGTGCTTTGGAAGAAATTGACAAACTCAGATTTAAGAAGAGAAAACAAAAACAATTATTGATGCAGTTTGAAAAGAATGGTAAAGAACCAAGTGAAGATTTTGTTTTGTTAAAAGTAGAATTAGAAGAAGCAAAGAAAATAGAAGATATTCTAAAACAAAAATTAGAAGCGAAGAAGGTAAGATGTGAAGCTCTGGAAGTTGAAGTAGTGGCCATCAAAAAAGTTCTAGAGAAATTTCAGGCCTTATACCATTAGAATCTAACAAGCATTAAAGCCTCAGAAGGATTATCCACCATTCTGAATCAACAAAGGAATCCAAAGTTGAAAACTAGTTTGGGTTATGAAGAAGGATAAAGTAGTGGTCAACCAAGAAACAAAGAATCCATCGAGTGTGTCAAATCTACAATCATTGACAACAACCACTCTGTAGAAACAAAGGAAGATAATCAACTACCAAGGAGGAGTGAAAGAAAAAGTACCAGAATCAAATCTGTAGAGCAAATAAATAACACAAACACACCCTTTGCTCAAATAAATCATCAACATGGAAGAAATAAACCCACTCAAATAAGACAACCATTTTCCAGGTACAAAGGATTTTTCTATGGATATTGTTTTTTCTGTTCTAACTTTGGTTACAAAGCTATAAACTGTTCTTTAAGATTTAGATATGAGCAATCAAGACACTCAAGGAATAAATATCTGCCACAAGAAGGAATGAGACAACCAAGTAACAAACAAACACAGACTGCAAATCATGTGATGGCTGGGAAAAATACACAGGTTAAGCATAACAATCGTTATGATCCTTTATCCAATGAACCATGATGTTACACCTGCCATAATTATAGACATAAAGTTGCAGAATGTTGCTTAAGGAACTATAAGCCAGATTTGAATCCCTCTGTTGTAAATGCCAAGGTCTGGAAGAAGAAAGAAAATGACAAGTGTGAATTAATGTTGTTAGCTCAAAGACAAAAGAACCCTTGGTATATTCACAATGGATGTTCCAAACATATTACTGGAGACAAAAGTAAGTTTATGTCTCTAAGTGAAAGCAAATCAGGAAATGTAACTTTTGGAAATGATGCACCAAGAAAAATCAAAGGTAAAGGAATGGTAAGTCTAAGTAATGGCAAAGGGAAAGATCAAGATGTGTTGTTTGTAGATGGTCTGAAACATAATCTGCTTAGTGTCAGTCAAGTTTGTGACAAATGATGTAAAGTTGTTTTCACTTCAAAAGATTGTAAAATACAATCTGTGAATTCAGGACAATTGATTACAAAAGGCATAAGAACAAAAAACAATGTCTATGTTTTGAAAGAAGAAACAGAAGAATGTCACTTAAGAAAGTATGATGAAAGTTGGTTATGGCATAAGAGACTTGGAAACCTAAATTTTGATCATCTAATCAAACTTAGAAATAGTGGGGCAGTAAAAGATCTTCCAAAAATATCAAATCCATATGATTCTGTATGAAAACCTTGCCAAATAGGAAAGCTTACTTAGACACAGTTTGAATCTAAGAACTTTGCATCAACAAAGAAACCTCTTCAGTTAGTACATATGGATTTATGTGGACCATCAAGGAAGGAAGGTACAAGAAAATAAAATTACTTCATGTTGATTATTGATGATTATTCTAGACTTACATGGGTTTCCTTTCTGAAAGAAAAATCTAAAGAATTTGAAAAATTCAAAGTGTTTAAGGCTCTGACTGAGAATCAAATAGAAAAAATATTGAAGGCAATAAGGTTTGATAGAGAAGGAGAGTTTAGTTCAAGTGACTTCAAAGAGTTTTGTGATAAACATGGGATCAAAAGAGAGTATACTATTCCAAGGACTCCACAACAAAATGGAGTAGTTGAGAGACAAAATAGATTAGTTCAACAGATGGAAAGATCAATGATGAATGAAAGGAATATTGCTCAGACATATTGGGTAGAATAAATTCATACAACTGTACATATTATTAACAAAGCTCATATTAGGCCACAAAGTGACAAGACTCCTTATGAACTATGGTTTGGAAGACCTGCTTCAATCAATAATTTTAAAGTCTTTGGGAGCAAGTGTTATATCAATAAAAATGATGAAAATATTGGAAAATATGATGACAGGGCTGATGAAGGTACCTTCTTAGGTTATTCTACAAAAAATAAAGGATACCGATGCTATAATAAGAGGATGCATAAATTAGTTGATTGTATTGACATAAAAGCTGATGAAGAAATCCCAGTACGAGATGTAAGCAGTGTTGAATCAACAACAGAGGATATAGTTGAAGTTGAAGATGAGCAGGTCCAAGAATCAGAAAGAGAAGAATCCGAGTCAGATGAAGATACGAATACTCATGCAAACTCAAATCAGTAGACAACATCAAATCCTCCCTCCAGAATTACTCAAAAGAATCATCCTGCAAGTTAGATAATTGGTGAGAAAGACAAAGGTGTACAAACCAGGAGAAGGATAATCAAAGACACTGAGAAATCACATATAGCCTTCATATCCATGGTGGAACCCAAGAACTTTAATGAAGCTAGTAAATATGTAAATTGGTTAAAATCAATGAATGAGGAACTAGATCAGATTGAGAAGAACAATACTTGGGAGCTTGTTCCTAGACCTGCAGATAAGAATGTAATTGGATCCAAATGGGTGTTTAAGAATAAAATGAATGAACAAGGAAAAATTGTCAAGAATAAAGCCAGATTGGTCTGTAAGGGGTATGCACAAGTTGAAGAACATGATTTTGATGAAACCTTTGCACCAGTGGCAACATTGGAAGCCATCAAAATATTTCTTTCCTATGCATGTCATAAGAACTTTAAAGTATATCAGATGGATGTTAAGTCAACATTTCTTAATGGAGATCTAGAAGGAGATGTATATGTGGAGAAACCTAAAGGATTTTCACTGACAGATAATCCTGACTATGTCTGTAAGTTGAAAAAGGCATTATATGGACTGAAATAGGCACCACGAGCCTGGTATTATAGACTGGACAAATTTCTATAGGACAAAGGGTTCAAGAAAGGTACTGTTGACAGTAACCTATACATTAAGTCTGAAGGTGATGATTTATTAGTTGTTTTGGTTTATGTAGATGAAATTATTTTTGGATGTACCAATGACCCTTCATTTAAGTGGTTTTATAATTCTATGCAAACTGAGTTTGAGATGTCCTTGATAGGAGAAATGTCGTATTTTCTTGGTTTACAAATCAATTAGAGTTCTACAGGGCTATTTATCTCTCAAGAAAAGTATTTGAAAAAGATGTTGAAGAAGTTTCAGATGGAACATTCCTCTCCTGTTAGTACACCTATGGTGGTTGGTTGCAAACTCAGTATAGAAGATATTTCACCTGATGTTGATCAAAGAACATATCTATCAATGATAGGCAGTATTCTGTACATCACAACATCCCGTCCTGATATAATGCAAGCTGTTGGAATGGTAGGTCATTATCAGTATGCTCCTAAACAAAGTCATTTAGCAGCTGTTAAAAGGATATTCAAATATTTTAAGGGTACAATGAATTATGGTCTTTGGTATCTTAGAAATCAAAATTTTCAATTAACTGCATATTCAAATGCTGATTGGGCAAACTGTTTGGATGAGAGAAAGAGCACGAGTGGAGGTGCATTATTCTTAGGTGATTCATTAGTATAATGGATTAGTAAGAAGCAAGGATGTATTTCATTATCAGCTACAGAGACAGAGTACATTGCTACTGCTACTTGCTGCATACAGATCTTATGGATGATACAAACTCTTTTAGATTTGAAGGTAACTTATACTGATCCCATTCCACTTCACTGTGATAACACCAATGCCATTAGTGTGTCGAAGAATCCTGTTCTCCATTAAAAGACTAAGCATATACCAATAAAGTATCATTTTCTCAAAGATCAGGTTACAAACAGAGTTGTTCAGTTGAATTATATTCCTTCCACAAAACAAATAGTTGATATTTTCACTAAACTGCTTGCAAAAGCTCAGTTTGAGTATCTACGCCAAAAGTTGGGCGTGACCCTGTTATCAAGTTAAAATAGTCCATCTAATCAGGGGGAGAGTGCTCATTGTATCTATGTTCAAGGGGAGAGCAAAGTCACTCTCATTTTTCTTTGAAATTGATGTCAAAGGGGAAGAAAAGGTGTGGTGTGGATGCTACAGTTGGAGGTATAAGCAGAATAGTGCAACCTTTCATGGTTTCGATCAGTGCCAAATGGGAAGATTTTTGGCAAGTTTTACAGGAAGAGTGTTCTTTTCATTAATGGAAAGAACAACATCGACGATGGAAAATAGGAAAAGCATAAGCTCGGGAGGAGAAGTGAATAGTATGTAGAGATCAAAGATTAGAAGGGAAAGTGCAGTACAGAAACGTGATCAGGATCAAAATCCTTGATCATGGATCTTCTTTGAGAGTATTCTCGACTATTGGATCACTGATCCAGAGGATCAATGTTGACACATGGTCAGACCCAGGGTTCAATGCTGAAGAGCACACCAACAAATCCCTAACTATCGACCCTTTCGACAACACCTATGAAGCATATGAAGTCTCACCCGAGGTAGAGGTAGGGGTGGTTGCAAGACTCAGCTGTCTGCAACCTTAGCTGGGACACATATTTGTGATTATCTTTCTTACAGTGCACTTAGAATCAATTATTCCTTAACATACATTCATTAATGTACTTCAAAGAATTCACATAGCATCGCAGTGAATACTTATACTAAGAATGATTCAGTACTTATTCACAACAATATAGGTTAGATTTAATAGATCAAGCACTATGCATCTCATATATTAGATCTAATGTTCATTCATTCATCAACAACACATAGCATGACTAGATCTACTTAACCACATCAAGAACTTAGCCAAGAAAGAGATACATACATAAGAGCGAAGCACAAAACACTATACACACAGTTACTGTGGTTCACCCCCACCTTGGGGCTATGTGCACAAAGTCTTATTTATCTTATCTTGGTCAAGTAGTTACAACATAGACCTTTAACGACCCATACTTTGCACAGGACAGAAGATCTATGCAACTTGTTAAATCCTTCTTCCTTGCTCTTCAACATCAGACTATAACAACTTGCACTTAGCTCTCTGATCTCATGCACAGAGCACTTTAAGATACATCTGATCACACAGATCCCATTACTAGCACTAATCTTTCATTCATACATCACATAGATGTACTACTTTTCTATATCCCCTATATTACTATCTATATTTCCTATTTATAGATTACAAAATGGGCCTAAACA
>CBVK0100306721.1:0-13969 GCA_900067695.1 Picea abies
GGGTAAGGGAGAGGGGGATGAGAGGTTGGAAAGAGGGGCTAAGACTAAGGGATTAAGTCCAAGAGAATAATAATTTATTATTATTATTCCAAAGGTTGTTTAAAAAGGATATATTGTTATCCTATGTTCCAGAGAAAGGTGAAATGAATGCAAATTGGAGTGCATGAAACTCCAGGAAGAAAGGTGTCAACCTCGATGCATGCAGTTGAAGTTGTAGGGTCAACTCATTGGGGGGGTTCACTTCCCATTCTTCCATCCTCCACCTGAACTCATTTGGCCTCCATCATCGACCTCTGCATTTTCTTTTCACGCACCCTGAAATCAATAATCTATGGGATGACATGTGTCTTTTGTAGAACCTGATGCCTTGGTAATTGCCTGATCTGTGTTGTTTCTTAGAGTTTAGATGTTTCCGTTTTCAGTGCCCATGCCCATTTTTTGTTGTTGTTGTCACCCTTTTTCCAACTGAGTGTTGATGTTGTTATGGTTGCCCTCACCTGGATGGAATTGAGTTGAAGTGGTCAAAGAAGAAGGTTGTCAAGCTTGTAAGCAATGCTCTCTCTAGGTGAGAGAGGTAGTTTTGGATTGATGAAGAAGGTTTTCAGGCCTGTGAGAAACTCTCTCCATGTGAGAGAGTGTCTTGAGGAGGTGAGTTCTCTTAGAGGGAGTCCCATAGCTGCTACAAAACTATGAGAATTATGGTACAACTTGTTGCTGAAGCCCAAGGTAAGGGAGGTGGAGAAACTAATGGACTATGTGACAGTGAAGATGTATACTTCTGGGATGGGACAGGTATGTGGGGAATCAGATTCTGTGAGCAGTGGGCATAAGTGGCTCCTGGGAGAGAATCCTTCCTCTTAAACTGTGTTACATTCCTATGGACCTTGCCTAGCCTAGGAATCCCTTTCCTGGTGGATTTTACTCCCATCTCAGGGGTGACTTACTGCTCAGAGTGATGAGCAGTGTGGTCTAAGGCTGGGAGGTTTATGGAAGGTCTGCATGCAATTGGTGGTTTTACTCCAGTTAAAAGATAAGTATCATTTCCATACTTAATTATGTATGTTATGCATGTCTTTGATTCTTGATATGTTATCATGCGTTCCATTGTATGTAGTAATTACTATCAATTCCATTTGAGTCTGTATGATAACAGTAATTGTGTGTTATTTGTTTTAAAATTCATTAGAAATGCATGTTATATGTGTGTGTGTGTGTGTGTGATATGTGTGTGTGTGTGTGTGTGTGTGTGTGTGTGTGTGTGTGTGTTGTGCAGTGGCATTGCCCGACTTGTTGGTGGTTAGGGATGCTACAAATTGGTATCAAAGCTACTATGTGGAAGACAAGGTGTTTGGGTAGCGCTGCCTAGCGGTGGTTTTGTTGTCGGGGAATGCTACATTTTGGTATCAGAGCTAGTCTATGGAATACAAGGTGTTTGGGTAGTGTTTCCTAGCGGTGGTGTTGTTGTCGGGGATGTTACAAAGCACTTTTCCCTCGAATCATTATTCCAAAATTCTCATTTTGAAAAATTAGGGTTTCCTCATAAACCCTAGATTAGGATGTCTTGGAAGCTGTAGATTGAATTTGGAGATGTTCACCTTGGCATAGCACACCATTTGGTAATTATAAAACCTTTCCTTGAAATTTTTTCACTTTTCTTATTGTATTACCGATCAAGGACAAGATGGAACCCATTACCAAGCTTGACCAGAATCTTGAGGGTGTTTATAACTTATAAGCATGGAAGTATAGAGTTATTCTCATTTTGGAAGAGAATGATCTAGAATATTTCGTAAAAGATGAAGTTCCAGAACTAGACAAGGATGAGGCCAACGAAAAGCACAAAAATAACCTTTTTAAGGTAAAGAGAATCATTGTTGATTTTATCAAGGATCATTTGATCCCTCATGTCTCATCATTGACAATTCCCAATAAAATGTTCGATGCCTTATCTTGATTGTATGAAGGAAAGAATATCAGCCATAAGATGACCTTGAGGACACAACTCAAGAATGTGAAGATACAAAATTTAGAAACTATCCAATCCTACTTCACAAGGTTGTTTCAAATCAAAGAGCAACTTGGATCCACTGGAGACACAATCGAATAAGTTGAATTAGTAATGACTACATTGAATGGTCTCCCCATATCTTGAGAATCACTCATTCAGGGAATATGTTCAAGAATAAGGTTAACAAGTTTTAACATACTATGGGAGGATTATATTCAGGAAGAACCTAGATTGGCAGCAAGAGAAGAGAAACTAGGTGATGAGGAAAATCAACCTCTATCAGCGCATACAAAAAAATGAAAGATAAAAATGTAATTTCATTCACACAAGAAGCCTCATGGATTACAAAAGACTCATAAGTTTAAGAAGGATTTCTCAAATTATAGATACTATATATATCATAAGATAGGACACATTTCAATAAATTGTCCCAACTCTAAAGGTCAAGTCAGAAAAGGAAAGTATAAAATGCATCATTCTCATGTCGTAAAAGATGATGAACATGATCAAGGGAGAGCCAAAGAAGATGAATCAAGAGAAGAATATGTATTGGTATCAACTATTATAGGTACAGTCACTCGTGGAAGTGACACATGGCTTATTTATAGTGGTTCTTCTAAGCACATGATAGGTTACAAGGATTATTTCTCAGAATTAGTGCATATGGATTCACCTCACAAGGTGAAGCTCAGTGATGACTATCAATATCCCATTAAAGGAGTAGGAGAATCATATTACATATTTGATTCAAGAAAAAATATGAATATGAAGAATGTTTTGTATGTACCTGGTTTGAATAAGAATCTCCTTTCTATCTCAACTTTGGATGAGAAAGCATTCAAAATTGATTTTATTGATGGTGAATATCTCATGTGGCCAAAAGGAAATTCCATTGATGATGTTGTAGTAATTGGTGTTCAAGAAGGAGGACTATACAAGTTAAAGGGACATTCAGTTTTTGTAATAGTACACAATACAGTTACTCCAAGTGAGTTTTGAAATAGAATATTTTCTCACATACATTAAAAATCCCTACCGATCGTGAGAAAGATGGTGACCGGTTTACTAGAAATACAAGTGAATCATGAAGGCATATGCAAGGTATGTTCACAGGGAAACCACATGAAGAAACCATTTCCAAGAAGTGATAGCAAATCCAAAGGAGCCTTGGAAATTACACATTCAAACGTGTGTGGATCGATGTTAACCACTTCGCTTAGTGGGTATGTATATTGTGTGTCATTTATTTATGATTTCTCATGTAAAACTTGGATTTATTTTTTGAAACCTAAAAGTGAAGTAATCAACAAGTTCAAATAATTCAAGGAACTTATTGAAAACCTATCTGAAAAGAAGATAAATATTTTGAGGTTAGACAATGGATGAGAGTTCACATCAGATGAATTAAAGGCATTCTGCATAGAAGTTGGGATTAATAGGGATATCTCTACTCCCTACAACCCTCAACATAATGGTGTGGAAGAAATAAAGAACCATACAATTATGGAAGTAGTGAGGGCCATGATTGATGACCAATATTTACTGATGCATCTATGTGTAGAAGCAACCAGGACTGCAGTATATGTATAGAACAAAAGTCCCCACCATGTACTTGGGAACAAGAAACTAGAAGAAATGTTTACAGGTGAAAATCCAGATGTCATCCACCTGAGGATATTTGTTTTTATAGTATATGTTCATGTCCCCAAGTAACAGAGATCGAAGTTGAACCCTTGAGGAAGGAAGGATATTTTTTTTGGATACAGTGAGACATCAAAGACATACATAGTTTTCATCCATGGTCATCGAGAGATTGAAACTAGAAGAGATGCCACCTTTGATGAAAATACATCCTTTATTAGATCAATACGGAATCATTTAGAGGAGGTTCATGATAACGAACCTGAAGCTCCCAGAGTTTCAAAAACAGGATGTAGACGATGATGTTGTACTAGAAGATCATGATATGTAAGAACCACGAAGACCTATAAATTCATCCAGGGAGATGAATACTAAGAAGAGAAGACCATCTTGGGCTCGATAAATTATTCAATATGAAAAGAAGTATGGTGATCTAGATGGATCCTTCATAGAAAGAAAGAGACCACAACCATACTTTAGTTATGTGACATTGTTAAATGACATTAATGATGTTGATCCTACTAGTTATGAAGAGGCTGCAGAGAATAAAGAGTGGATGTATTCCATGCTTGAATAGTACCGATCCATTATAAAGAATGATGTTTTGGATGTGGTTTCGAGACCAAAAGAGAAGAAAGTGGTAACTTCCAAGTGGATTTACAAGACAAAGCAGTCATCATATGGAAGCATCGATAAGTACAAGGCAAAGCTCGTGGCACGTGGTTTCTCCTAGAAAGAAGGAATACATTATGAGGAGAGATTTTCTCCTTTGGAAAGATATGCTTAGATTAGAGATATACTTGCGATAGATGCAATGATCGAATGGAAGGTACACTATATGGATGTGAAGACAAATTTTCTAAATTGTGTAATAGAAGAGGAAGTGTATATGGAGCAACCACAAGGTTTTGAGACACATTACGATCATAAACATGTGTGAAAATTGAAGAAATCATTGTATGGATTAGAGAAAACACCCAGAGAATGGTACCGTAGAATTGAAATCTTCCTTATGAGCTTGGGATTTACCAAGAGTAAAGAATATTCTAACCTATACTCGAAGGTTGTAGATGGTGGACTAGTGATATTACTATTGTATGTGGATGACTTGTTTGTAACATGAGACAAAAATATCATCACTGAAAGTAAGAGGAATCTTGCTACTGAGTTGTAGATGAAATACTTTGGTATGATGCATTAATTTTTAGGTCTAGCGGTATGGGAGAGACCGAGTAATATTTTCCTTAACCAAGGAAAATATGGTATAGACAATCTGAAAATATTAGAAATGATGGATTTTAAGGCCATGCCTACACCCATGGCGACAAATATGAAGTTATTGAGTGATACATCTTAAAATATAGTGTATTCCACCATGCATAGGCAGATGATTGATTCACTCATGTATTTAATGAACACGAGGCCAGGTATATGTTTTGCTGTGCACACATTGAGTCAGTATATGGTGGAGCTGAGAAGTGTTCACTTGATTACAACAAAAGATGTGATGAGGTACTTTAAGGGTGCAATTGATTATGGAATCATATATGCTTCATGTCATGAGATAATATTGCAAGGCTTTACTGATTTAGATTGGTCTAGTAGTTCTACAGACCAGAAGAGTACATATAGATGTGTCTTTAGTATGGGATAAACTATGATCTCATGGTTTAGTAGGAAGCATAATAATGTGCCACTCAATATAGTTGAGGCAAATTATATAGAATCTTGTTCAGCTATCAGTGAAGCTATGTGGATTCAGAATCTGTTTGCATGATTGTTTGATATTGAGTTAGAGGTGACTTGTATCTAGTGTGCCAATCAGAGTCATGTGAAGTTGATAGAGAACCCAATGCTCCATGAAAATTCCAAGAATATCAAGATCAAGTACCATTATATTAGAGATATGGTACAGAGGGGAGCAGTGAAGCTCTAGTTTGTCACTAAATATGATCAGATAGAAGACGTGTTGACCAAGCCTCTGTCGAGAGTGAAGATTTTATACTTAAGAGACAAGATTAGTGTGGTCCACAAGGAGTTCCCTAGTAAGAGGGAGTGATGAGTTACAGATGTGATTCCAAGGAAACATGATCAACATGTCGCAAAGGAAGTGGGTGGTCATTCACAAGAATGTTACTGATTGTGAAACTAGTCGGCATGACCTCACACAAGGTTAGCAAATTCCAAGCCTTTGGGGTTGGTTAGTTACCCAAATTTTCAAGATGGTGGGCCAACTTGTGTGGTTGGAGGTGTTTTCTAGCTTTGGGATAGATGGGTAGTGTGTGAGAATTAAATTTCCTAATACTTGTGATTAGATTCCCTGTTACTGCGAACCGGTTTCTTGGTGTCCCAACCAAAGATTACTATTTATTTATGAACTAGATTCCATATTATGTGTGAGATGATGAGTTACTAGTTCTTTATGAACTAGATGTAAGATTCTATGTGAGATGACAAATTAATAGTTCTTTATGAACTAGATGACAGATTTTCTGTGAGCTAGTGAGTTACTATTTCTTTATGAACTAGATGTCAAATTTTGTGTGAACTGGCTAGTTACTAGTTCTTTATGAGCTAGATGTCATATTTTGTGTGAACTAGCGAGTTACTAGCTATGTATGAACTAGATTCCATATTCTTTGTGAGATGGCGAGTTAAATCCCTGTGATGAAATAAATCTTGGATGGATGATGAGACCCTGGATGTTGAAGTGGTTATAAATTTTCTTCAATATAGATTCATGGAAAGTCAACAAGTCAATGGTCAAGTGTACAAGAAGTGCATAAGAAGTCCTGATGATCGTGCCAAAATAATACCTTCCTTTCTAAGAGGGAGTGTTGAAGTTTCAGTATCTTCATAATATATTCTTATTATATCAATATTTGTTAGACCCAGACAAAAACCTAAATAAAATAGTATGTTATATTTGTAAATTCGACCCTATTGTTCCTTGGTAAAGTCAATGTTAAATTAGAAAGGGTAAAGTGTATAAGTCTTCCCTGACCTAATTCTGGGTGGCTCAACTTGCATTTATAAGAGGCTAGGCACCTCACTTGGAGAACACACAACACAATATATCTCACACAAGAAAAAATGCACAAGTCTGAGGAGAAGATGAAAATACAAAGTAAGGGTGTTCTCGTAAAGGTTTTGGTTATCTCTTGGAGGACTATGTTGTTCTAGTGGTGCGCTACCCTATTCTGGTTAGCATTTATGGTCTATCTTCTTATCTTATTTTGTTTGATGAGATCTCTCTTGAGAGAGGCATTTTACTTGTGGACAAATCTATATTGAAGAAACTTTGTTGGGTTTTCTCCCCCAAGAGGGTTTCCCAGGATAAATCTTGTGNNNCCCCAAGAGGGTTTCCCAGGATAAATCTTGTGTATACTATGGATGTCTTTATTTTAGTGATCCTTATGCCTGTGGTTATTGTTTTAATATTATAAAGCTAAATAATATTTAATACACTTAAGTGCTTATTTTTGTTGTAAGTGATTCCATAGCCAAAAAGGCACTAATTCACTTGCTCTCTTGTGAAGGAATTTGATCAAACAAATGTTCAAAATCTATTGTATAAAGCTTCTATTAACTTTCTCTTGTCCCTACCTTAACCTAAACTACTAACTTAGTTGTCGTTGTTGCAAATATTTGGTGCAACCATCTAAACTACTGTAATTTGCTGCAAAATCCACTCTAATCATTGGATAACATACTCAAAAATTTCTTGAAATAGTTGATAATTGATCTATTGGGTAATTTCTAAGTTTTCACTATAATTTCATGCATTTATGATTTATATTTCTCGTGGATAATACATAATACTAATTGTTGTTGTAGACTACTAATTTCCTGCAATTTTGTATCAACTAGTATATATTTTCATTTTCTATTGTCTCTTGAGGTCTTACTATCATATTATTACTTGGAAATTGCTATATATATGCTATATTTTTTCTTGTTCCAGGAAGGTACCCAAAACACTTCTCTTTTCTTCAATTTCAAAGACATAGACCTTTGACTTAGGTAACTGTTGAGAGGGTGCTCCAAGCTTGGTTATATCACTTCCATATGATCCCTTGACGTTACCAGGGATGCCTCCCCTGTGGTGGACCTCATCCATTAGTAAAATGTGGGGATTTCCTACTAAGGTGACATTGGTTGTTTATCTTGTAGTTACGCGTATTTTGGGACTTGTGTTGGGATAATGGAATACGTACAAATCTCGTGATAACATTGCCTAGTTTTTAAACTAGGGAAGGTAAAGGGGAAAGTGGTGGGGTTTCAGGTAGACAATTAGAATACTCTAGGAGGGGTAAAGAGTCTACATTCCCCTCATTACCCCTGAAGACACAAGAAATCCATTTAAATTAGCACACCATGCGGCCTTGGTACATCTTTTGAGGGACTCAAACCTCTCTGTTCTTGCTCAATCACGTTCAAGGGGGGAGAATATGATTGATACTTCTTTCACACTCTCTAGAGGGGGTGGCCATTATAATTTGAAATATAAAAGGGGTTCTACTACCCTTGATCCTTCTCAGTCTAGAAGGTTTTTTCTTGACTCACTAAAGGAGTTGGGACCTTCTTCATTTAGTAGAAAATATTCTCTTAAAAGGGCATAGGAGAAGAGAATTAAGGATATAAACCAAGGTAACAGGGGTCAATTGATAAGTGAGTTAAGGAATTACTTAGGAAATTGGTAATTTTTGGCGATAAGCTTGGTAGGTCAGTCTAGAGGGTTCATTACTAGGTGGAATCAGAATATATATTTGCTGAATTATTTTACTATATCCTCATGTGTGTGTATAAATATGTGTAGTAAAATATTTGGGTTAGATATTGTTATTCTCAATGTTTATGGGGCATATGAAGAGTGGAAATACTTATGGGAGATGGTTTTCAATACTCAATTCCTGAAATCAAATAGCCTTATTATGGGAGGATATATTAATTTTACACTAATTCAATGAGATATTTAAGGGGACGGTGCGAGGGTAGATCGACTTGTTATTTATTTACCAACATATTGGAGGTTGGTGGTTTGGTAGATGTAGAGCCTTTGAAATATAGTTATACATGGATACATAATAGGGATGGAAGGAAAGGGATTCAAAAAATATTGGATAGGTTTGTGGTTCATAATTCAGTCCTACATAACGTTCCTAGAGACAAGTCTTGGATTGACTTGAATTGATTCTCTGATCATTTTCCAATATTTCTTGAACTAGATCTTGATGACACTAGTCTTGAAACTGTCTTTAAGTTCAATTGGAAACCTTTTGATCCTTCCTTGGACCCATCTTCTAGTGATTAGTTCATTATGCCACTTAAAACTATTAAGGAAATGGTGAAAGCTTGGGCAAGGGAGAGGTATAGGGCTCATGATCAATTGTTGGTGGAGGTGGAAAAGGAAATGGAGGAGCTAGTATTTTGTCTAGTGTGTTACTCTATCTTAGTCAAAAGAGAGTAAGGAAAAGAAGTCTAAATTACTTTTGGATAAAGAATAAGACTAGAGAATAAAAAATAGGGCCATCTGGTTAGAACTAGGGGACAACAATAAGGTGCAACTTCAGTCTTTTTTTCAATCATAGACAAAGTATCAACATAATTTAGGAATTGTAGGATCGATATGTTACAAATTTTAGAAGCTTTAAGAAGCTAACAGACCTTGGAGTCAAATATTTTGATGGGATTTATGAGTCGAAAAAGGTGAATTTAGTATAAATATTGGAATTTGTTTCCCTTTTTCCATGTATGGTCAATGATGAAATTAATGAGGAGTTGTACAATCCGATTACAAAGGAGGAATTTTTTTTATTATTGCAATGTTTTAAAAATGCTAGGAGTCCTGGAGGAGATGGGTGGTGAGTTGAATTTTATATCAAGTTCTTTGATTTACTGGCTATGGACTTGTTGCGAGTGGTGGAGGTAAGAACCTATAGAAGGATGACAAGTAGCCTAACTGAAACATTCCTAACCTTGATACATAAACAAGATTTCCTAGTCTCTTTTCATATTTTTAGACCTATGTCACTTTGCAATTGTTTATACAAGATATTTGCAAAAGTGATAAGATCAAGATTAAATCCTATACTTTGTGAGTACATTTCAATAAAACAATTTGGTTTTTTCACTTGGGATGACAAATTCATTAAGCCATCGATACAACGCAAGATGGCCTACAATATATTAAACTCTCTTGCAACCCAATAGTAGTAATCAAGCTTGATTTATCTATGGCCCATGACAAATTGTCCTGGTTGTATCTCCAGTTATTGATTATTCATATTGGTCTCTCGGTGACTTTTGTCAGATGGATTATGTGTTGTGTTTCTACTTCTTTGTTTTCTATTTTGAACAATGGAGTTACCAAAAGTTACTTCATACAAACAAGGCATCTTAGGGAATGATTCCCATTATCCACTTACCTTTTTATTCTTGTGGAAGAAGGTATGAGTAGGTATTTACTATAATCTAGGAGGGTGAGGTCTAATCAAGGTGTCGAGATCAAGGGTAAAGATTTGTCTCTTATTATTTTTCTATATGATATTCTTCTATTCTATTTTGGTATTGGTAGAGAAGGTGACTGACTATAGGAATTACTTTTGTTGTATATTAAATCCACATGAATGGAAGTGAATGTTGATAAATGATATATTTTTACTTCAAGTATAGAGGATAATATTAGTCTTGATTTTGAAAGGTATTTTCCTTTTCAACATTTGGATTTGAATGATGGAATTAAATGCCTAGGATATCCTCTTAAGTCGAACTATAATGGGAAGGTAGATTCATGGTTGTTAAGAGGAAGAATATTATCCTTAGTCAAGAATGTTTTGGAAGCTATCTTGGTGTATTTTCATACACTAGCACACACTCCAAAAGGTGTTTTGGAGAAAATTAGAAAGTTATGTTATAATTTCCTTTGGAAAGGAAATGGTGAGTTTAAAGGTTGTCACTAGGTTAAATGGAATAATTTGGAACTTCCTAAGGCATTGGTAGGTTGGGGATTAAAAAATATTCACCTCTTCAAACAATCCCTAAAAAATAAATCTTTATGGTCTATGCTCACTAAGGATAGTATCTAGAGTAGAATATTGGTTTAGAATTACATTTCTCTTGGAACCAAAATTAATTGGATAAGAAAAGACAATAATTTAATCCATAATGTATCCATTCAATGGAAGGCATTGTCACTAGAATTATGATTTATAAGATACTTCCTGCTTGGCATATGGGGAAAGGAACACAAGTGGGGATTGGGGTTAATGCAATATTGGAATGTAATTAAGAAATTTTACTTCCAGAGGCCCTAATTCAAAACTTCCAAGAGTTTTGAATAACAATGCTTATTTTGATTAATAAACTAAGGGAAAAAAACACTATGGAAACAAGGTTGGTTGAGTTCTGTAGATTTGGGTTTAGATGGGAAATTTGCAATAAATTATGAGGTTTGTGTTATAGAAATACAAAGGTCCCATATCAAACATAATGAGAACTTGGATAAACTAGTATGGGGGTTTAATAAGATAGGGGGCTCATTCACTACGAATATTGGTTACTAGGGTCTGTTTACATTTGATGACGATGTAGTTCAATGGTAGTATAATTTTTTTGTGTGAACTTCCCTATCAGACTGGGTCTTGAAATGGTATCACTTACAATGATGAGGTAAGGTGGGTCCTAGTCATATCAATATTTGTAATATGCATAAGGAGATCAAACTCCATATTTTTCTACATTGTCCTTTTTATGTTCAACTATGACGTGAGATTGAAGAGTTACTTGGTTTCGATTTCTTGTTGTATGGGATAAACATGGAAGCTTTCTTTTAGATTTTGTTTACAAGGAAGGAATACGGAAAACTAGATTTTTTCCTTATCTATCCTTGTGGGATATTTGGCTCTGACAATTTTCTCCCCACCTTTGAAATCTCTACACAGGTGATGGGATTAATTTCATTTTTCATGGAGGCTCCCAATCAAAGGATGCCAAGGGTAATAGGGAACTTGCAGGTGGATACCTCAATTCCTTGGGGCCATTTTGATGGGCACTGCCAAGGATAGAATAGAACAATTGGCCTTGGGTTTACCTTTTTTCTTTCTCATTCACATTACTATCATTTTAAAGAAAATTTAGGTAGGGTTCTTAATAACTTGGGTGAACTTACGACCTTTTTATATTTGATTAAATTTGTTGATGTTTGGACAACATCGGGAAGAAATTATTCCATATATATATATATATATATATATGATATAATATTATATATGACATGGTATTTATAATAAAAGGTATAAATATATATAATAAATATGTAGTTATTTATTATCTAAGGAGTGCATCCTTTCATGGATGGTCACCATATGTTCTTTATATATGGAACAATCATCATTTTAATATCATATCAATCATATATCATCTCATATTATCTCATATAGAAAAATCAACATGGCATCAGAGCAGGACTAGGCCTGACTCCCTCACGGGAGGACCTAGGTAAATGGAATCCTAGCATATGGTGGAGGAAATTCTAATAAGAGAGTATCTAGGATATTCGAGGATAAGTATAGAATAAAAGGTGTTTTGTTTCTACCTCCGTGAAAATATATGGAATATCTAGTGGTTGCCAAAAAATATCCTTACGCACAGAGTATTAAGAGAAACAACAAGATTTTTCTCAAGCATGAAATATGGTCAAAGTGTACTTACTGGTAAACCCTAGTGAAAACATTATAGACAAGGTGTCAACCAAAGAGGGTGTAATATGTGTCTAACTCAAGGATATTTTTGTGTGGAAGGAGATATGTGACTTTTTCCTGCTCATGTATTGGAAACTCATCGATGAAGAAATAATCATTTAGAACCAATGAGAAATTATCAAGGTGTATTCAAAGTCATTTATTTTTTTTAGAGCAGTTTCTTTTGTGAAGGAACTATGGAGACATTGGTGCGAACTTTCAGGATTTTTTTATGTCATAGAATATAGGGTTCACATGTATCCTCGAGGAATTTTGACACAAGTTCACAAGGTAGTCACAGGAAATTGATGGGGTAGCCATTAAAAACCCCATCCATTGTTAGATCATCGAGACTGGGGAACACTTGGGGCTCCATCCCTAACAACAACATGACGAAATTGACCCATGGATGAAAAATATGGGCTCATTTATAGAATTTCCTGGCACTAATGTTTTTGGTGGAACTTCTGGAGTTGGCATCGAGTGCGCAAGGGTTGGCCATAGGTAAGGATTTATCTACCAAGAAAAATGAATTCTTGATGTTGTTCAATTGGGATTAAGAGCATGTGAAGTATATCCTTATTTTGAACCTCAATTTTTTGTTGAAATGGGGGGATTTACTACATATGCTTTTTTCTCGAGTTGATCTGGAAGGTCTGTAGGTCAAACCCCATAGAGAAGGAGAAATATGTCAAAACAAGTCACAAAGAATGGTTGGTGTGGTAGTATTTGTTTTGGACCAGGGTTATCCTAGAAAGAGGGAGTGGACTATAAGTATATGCTCTAGTTTCCACAAGAAAAGAATCTCATTGATCAATGTAAAAGGAAAATGACCTATGAATGAAGGATCTTGGTTTAAATTCATTATTATTTGGGATTAGAAGTATGGGAGAAGTAAGATGAGATATTCCTTAGTAAAGGGAAGTATGTTATCATGATCCTTCAGATATTTGGGATGATGGAATGCAAGTCCATGAACACTCCCATGGTGATGAACCAAAAGAAAATGAGAAACTCTAAGTTAGATTTGGTGGATCCTTCTATGTACCAACAGTTAATTAGGATCATTAATGTATTTGGTGTGGTAGAGAATGTCTCGATCACTAAGAGGGAGTGTTGATGTTTGAGGAAGCATCATGAGACATTCTCCCCAGAGGGTCCTATGTGGACTAGTAGGGGGAATGTAAACTTCATCTCGACGTGCCTCAAATGGTGAGGTGAAGGAACCAAGACATTAGTTTCACAAGGAAACTTCGATATATCTTGTGAGACATCGGTTCCATGAGGGAACCTCGATATGTCTTAGACATTGATTTCATGAGGAAAACTTTATATGTCAAATATGGTCCAAGATGAAATTACCTTTCAGAGGGAGACAATTGAGCCTTTTGATCAAATTGGTCCCGTTGATCTTGTATCTCTAGTTAATGTTCCCAGAAATATTGCAATAGGTTGGAAGAGACCTGCATGGGCTCATCAGACTCTGCAAGAGGAAGAAGGACATGCAAATCCTTGTGGTACCTTCTGAGTGAGCAAGATACCTAAGAGATATTCATGCTATGCCGCAACTATGAGCCAC
>CBVK0100306725.1:0-12778 GCA_900067695.1 Picea abies
TCAAGGAAATTGAATGGCCATTGAGTTGAGTTCAATTTGCATCAAAACTTGCATAGAATAACTATCAAAGGATAAGCTATCATTGGAAGTTAATATTATCATTGGCATTTTGGTCTTGAGAAATCTTATGAGAATTAGAGGGTTGTATAAAACTATTTTTGTGAGCATATTTAGTGATTGGCCAATAAAACTTAGTTGCAAACACATATTTACATTCTCGTTACCTTTTGGTTGAGATAAGAGTCCATTGAATACCACTACATAGAACAAACTAAAAATTTAGTTGGTTGTTGGAGAATGCTTACCAATTGCAAATGCATTGGGTTGAGTTCTACAAATTTTGAGAGAAAGTTATACAACGACATTATATGTATAGATGAGAAATGCCTTGAATTGGAACTCTGATTTAAAGCCTAGCTTGACCTCCAGTCAATTTTTTGTGGTTTCCTTTCACAATACATGTATATGTGAGGTAATTGATCTGGAAATAAAGCATTGTAAACATAATCATCCTATCATGTTCACTAAATAATAGTGAAGAAGAATTTGGCACTCATAACTACATCAAGAGCATAAGTCTTGAAGCCAAGAATTGGTGTCATGTGAATAGTACCTTATATTGTTTTGCAATTTGGGTTTGCCACAATGCAGTTTGATTTTAACTGTACATAGAGATAAATATGCACCCAATTGAGGCTTCAAGTTTAGTTAACTCTTAGAGCCCAACCCAGGCCCTCTAATTTAGTTAACATTTTCAAATTAATAGAGTGGAGGCCTTGGTCATGATGAACTCCATCAATAATATAGACTATTCTATCACATCTCACATGGGTATTTAGTCAATTGCATAATTATCCTGGTCACATTCCTATTTAGTCAATTGCTAATCTTACAAAATCCATGGTGACCCTGTGGAGAAAAATAAAAAATATGTATGATATTGTGTGCGTGTGTGTGTGAATTTTTGAAGAAAATATGATGTGGACCTCTATTGGTAACTTGGACCTTCGTTGTTGTCATGCACTAGTAGGGTGATGTGGACCTGTAGTGTTGTCATGGATTTCTAGGGTGATGTGGAGGTATTGGGGTGCTACGAGGTGGAGTCAAGGTGCATAGGTGGAATCAAGGTGCATAGGTGGAATCCATGTGGTAGTGTCCACCGTGGTGGGGAAACCAAGAGGCAAAGGTAGTTTATGAAGGTTATGGAAGAAGATTGCAAATCCCCCATAATATTTTTCAAGGTGATGTGTGTCCCTTGGGAAGTTATTAGTTTACAAAGTTACGAACCATTTTAAATTTGTGACATGTTATGCTCCCATAATTGATGTCAGTCATTGATCTAAGATCAAGCATAGGGAACATGTGCACCAACGAAGTGTTGTTAGAGATGAGACCCCTGCCCATCACATCAACCTATGACAATGTGATAGGTGGAGGATTCGAGGAGAAATAGGGACTCCCTTTCTTATTGATTAATGGAAATGTTCCAAGTGGAAAAAAAAAAAGGATGAAAAGGTATTGTTGGACCTCATTAATCAATAAAGTGAACTGAAGAGAGATAAAGGGGGCCACGATAACCTGACATGGCATGCGAAGAGGTAAGGTAATATGAATTGGAAACATGCCAAAATCCTTTATTCCAAGAGTATTTTGGGGGATTTTGGGGATATTTGATGGATAAAAAGGGACCTAATATCACCAAACTAGAAAAATTACACTAGTCAACATTTTGTTTCCTCGATAATTCAGATGAATTTGTTGTATTGAAGAATTTCTAGTTTTGCTCCATTTGAGAGAGCCATTTCAGATAAAAAAATTCCAAGTCTCGAGAAAGTGCAAAAAAGGGCAATGTTGAAAATTATCAATTGATGTAGAAATTGACAAGAACATATTATAAGAAGGTGATGGAGGTTGGTATAGCACAGGAAATCTGCTAATGAAAAAACAAATGGAATCATTAAGCTTGTGATGGGAGAAAGAGATCAAACCATTTGCTCTGGCCGTGTGCGCTCCTCCGGTGCAAAACCGTGTTCCCTCCTCTGCATATCATGTGCCCTAGCTCAAATCCATCCTCCAAATCCAAACCTGCAAATCGTGTGCTCTAGCTAAAATGGCTCCAATCCGTCCTCCAAATCCATGGTGGTGGGTGCGTGGATTGTGGAGCAATAGTGCGAACTCCAAATCCACACCTGCGTGCGAGTGGTGGCCGTGAGTGCGTGGACTGTGGAGCAATATGGTGGTGGATTGTGTGTGGAGCAGGCCACGTGGGAGGGGAATATAGCTTTGCATTTTGAAATCGGTGGTGGACTGTGCGTGGAGCAGACCGTGGGAGAGGAATATAGCTTTGCATTTTGAAATGAATTTGTTATGTTTTTAATTTTTGTTTTTTTATATAATATATATTACATATATATTATATATAATATATATGTAATATATATTATATATAATATATATGTAATATATATTATATATAATATATATTATATATATAATATATATTATATATAATATATTTATATATATAATATATATTATATATAATATATTTATATATATAATATATAATATATTATATATTATAAGTTACACCCCTTAGCTATCTCTTCTAAGATGAGATCTTGATGCTACCAGTGTCAAAGATTACAATCAGAGGCTCCTTCTTAAGTTAGATATCAACGGAGAATAACTTTTTGAGATTGATATGACCACGATGCATCATTTCCATCAGAAAAATGTTATGTCACACTATTAAGAACTGATATTTATTTTTATTCTTGATTTGATGCATTTTAATTTTGGTTCTTATATGGATGTAGCCTCTAATTTCCATCCTCAAAATGTCCTCTTTGCTTGCAGTAATTATGGAAGGGGGCATTCTTTCTCTTAGACATTCTCTGTCTATCTTTTGGTGAGAGTTTGTCTTTCTACTATGTGGTCCCATTGAGAGTATTATATTACATGTCATCTATTGAAACAATCTTCATCCTTGGCTACATGATTGTACTTTACTGGTCTTCCTCTTGGATCATATCTAACAACATACGACGGACATAACTACATCATTGGTATGATTAGGCGTAGTCGTGCAGAGCTCCTCTTGGTTTCGAGAATAGTCATTCTCTACTAAACAGGGGCAACCACGTGAAGGTGGAAGCTCTAATTATGCCCCCCACCCTCACATCACTCTCAATTTCCCCATATTACCTAATTTGAAATTATTAGGAACATGTATCATATACTATATTATACAATATAAAAACATATAAAGATCATATAAAAGATATAAACACATACCTCTTCTTTTCAATATGAATTAAATATCAGTCATCTTCTTCTTTATCCAGTTCAACATCTGTATCAGGATCTGGTTCAGAATCGATATTGGTGAAAGGCTCATTCCTATCAACATCATCATCAACATCATTTTTGCTACTATAGTTATTGATATCATCAATGAGATCGTCGTCTCCTACATTTGGATGATCAACCTCTTCAAATTCTTTGTCTGACACATCGACTACATGAGCCACCTACTCCTGATATTCATAATCATGATCTTCATCCTCGTTATTATCTTCATCCTCAGCTACATGATTGTACTTTACTGGTGTTGCGCCTCTTTCATCACCTTGGTGAGAAAAGCAGAGATGCTTGCATGCTCAGTTGGGTATGCTGAGCAGGATAGTTGTAGAGAAAAGAGTTAGGGAAAGAAAATAAAACTACAATTAAGAATTAAACTAAGAGATGCAATAAAAACTAAATTCATGAGCATAGGGACATAGAAACAAAAAGAACCAAAAGACCCATGTCACCAATGTTTGAGGTTGATCTATTAGTGAAAACAAAGCACCAAGAAGAAAGGGGACTATGAGTCCCTTCTTCCTCCAAGGGAAGGCTCTTGGACCCTCACTAGCTAGCTCTTCTTACAACAAAGAAAAATGGAAAATGGTGATGAAAGAACTCTTTACAAATCCACTCAATGGTGAGGTGGATTGTCCAATGCTATGGTGCCAATATGCTCTTGACAAGGATGGAGTCCTCAAGATAATAGAGGCAGCATAACATTACTTTGAATTCCTTGAAAAAATGAGGTGCATTCATGGATTTTTATAGCATTGCTTTGGGTTATTGTTTAACTGCTTTGTAGTGTGAAAAAAGGCCATTTAGGGCACTCTTAGGTCTTTCACCAGCCCACTAGTCGAATCCAGTCCAGATTTGAAGGTCAAATCAGCTTGGGAGTTGAACCATAAGTGGGTGAGAGGCCAACCACTCTCATAAATGTGTCGTTTAGCAGGTGCACGGCTTTTTGCGCTAACAGTCGCACATCATGCGCCTGTGCACTAATTCTACGTTTATGTTCTGCCCATGCACACGCGCCCAATGTCTGCAAAGTGCTCTTCAATTTTTCACTACTTTGTATAGTTTTTGACCTTTTTTGAATGTTATGGTATTAATTCAGGTCTATGAATGACTTCATCACTGTTTGATGATGTTGAGTTCTTGTAACCATGTGATGACGAAATTTCAGTGATAAAAGATGCCCCGTGATGGATGAGGTTAGGAGCATACGTATAGCCGAAATCC
Organism: Picea abies; assembly: GCA_900067695.1. Lineage (NCBI taxonomy): Eukaryota > Viridiplantae > Streptophyta > Pinopsida > Pinales > Pinaceae > Picea > Picea abies. Next base: position 4,588 of record CBVK0100306725.1, read on the forward strand.
ATCAATGTTTCTTCTACTGAGAATTTTGTTGTAAGAGAGATCAATAGTGGGATCGTTCAGAGCGATCCGTTGGAGGGAAAAAGGAACCGGTAGGACCCAGCCTTCCATGAGGTGTGAAAAAAATAGAAAACTGTGTACAAATGAGGCGGGCATGCCCCATGCTCATGTCATGTAACTCTGAAGGAAGAGATGACTGAAGTGTTGGTGTAGACAACTGCAACGCCCTCGGGGGTGGTTGTGATACAGGAAAAATACAATTCTGCAAATGAACATGCTTTGAATAGTAGGCAGTGATCGCGGTAATAAGTAGCAGCGATGATATGGGCCTTGATGGCCCTACCAAGTTCAGAGGTCTTCGGAAAATACAAGAACTAACTGTAATAGTCGCAAAGTAAGACCCACTGTAACATGAGAAAGTGTTGCCGTCGAATGTTAAGGGGGTCAACGACAACAGGGAGCAATAGTGTTTCACCCTGTTCCGTCCGAGATCTCTCATTGAGTGGATAATGAGAATCAACATACTGTCACCCGTCTGGAAACTGTGCTGATGTCGACAAAAAGGGGGACGCGACTCCCAGAAGAAAATGGCTCCGTGAAATCTAATGAGGTGAGGAAGTGACAGAGGTACATGGACGAAGTCAAGATGTGGGAAGACTCAATATTTCCCTTGGTTGGAGTATGTGTGAGAGAAGAAGTGGCCGCAACCGTTCAACGAGGTCGAGTGTTAGGGGGACGACAAGACCAGAGATAAGTTGTGCCAGAGGTGGGATAAGGTGAACAAATTTAGAGGGCAGAGGGAAGTGACCTGTGGGTTACTCTGAAGATATGGATGATGCCGGCAAGGGTGGATGAAAAGTAGTGCCCCAACCAAGGGTGACATGGGTTGTGGTTGGCCAAAAAGAGGAAAGTAGGTCGCCCAAAGGTGACGACAAAAAAGGGAATGTAATGACTGGAAATAAAGGCGTTTGTACAATAAATAACGAATAATTTTGGGGAGAAATGTACAAATATAGAAACGGGTGCCCCAGTGTGATATGGGTGGCCCATGCAGGTCATAATTTTCTTGGAAAGCTAGTGAAGGGTGGGGGCCCCATTGGTGAGTTTCTATAGGAGGTAGGTGAAATGAAGGGAGATTTGCAGATGGGAAAACTGATTGTGGATGAAGTGTAGGGTTCAGGATACTGTGGAGGTGCAGTCAAAAAATAGAACCATGAAGAGAGAATCTGGGAGTCCATGTGGGAAGGCTAGCAAAATGAGGAGAAAGAGTATGTGGTTGATTCACGACATGATGAAAGACTATCGGGACTCCCATCCCTAAAGGGTTTTGAAAAACAGCATGAGTGTCAGAAGTGCCACAAGGTGCTATGAATGGGACAACTCATGTGGGGAAGAATGCTACAGGGTGACAGTACCAAAGATGCAAATGGAGGTGTGGGTACTGTAGAGCCGGGAAAGGGGATCCTAGAGGAAAATATTAGAGGGTGTGACTGGAAATGTAAGTGTGATACAGAGGAAAAGGCTACATGCCAGTGCTGAGTATATACCTGAAGGGGATGTGTCGATGTATGATGACCAAGTACCTACACACATGAAAACCAAATACCCAAAGTGAACAATATCTGAAGAGAATCGAAGATATGAGCATGTATTTGATAAGCGTAAATATGTGCATGCGTACCTGACCAGGGTATGAAAAAAAGGTGCCCCGGGGGCTCAGGATGAAAAGAGGCCCGGGGACTGTTGTGATTGTAGTCAGGTGCACTAAATAGAGGTGCATTTGAAAGCGTTTTTTTAAGATTGTTAAATGATTATTGGGCGTGTTTGTCCCAGTGAAAAAGGATGTCGTGACGTAGTAAGCGAAGGAAATCGTGTGCGTGTATGGCATAATCTGGGACAAAGTGTCTAAGAAAGATAGCTTTGCCCTGAAGACTCTGAAGTTGTTGTAAATTCCGGGGAGGTGGAATTTCAGTGATAGCTTGGACTTTGAGGGGGTCCACGGTAATACCGCTTTGGGAAACAATAAAACCGAGGAGGTGCCCTGCAGTGACACAGAACACACACTTGAGAGGATTCAAGCGAATGTTGTACTAACGACACCGTTGAAAGATGATTCGTAAATCATCGAGATGCTGGGTGCGTTTCTTGGATCGAGCTGTGAGGTCATCCAAGTAGGCGAGGATGATATTTGCCAGATCGTGAAAGATCTATGTCATAGCCTGCTGGAAAGTTGCGCCGGCATTTTTTAAGCCGAAAGGCATGACACGATATGCAAAAGTACCCCACGGGGTAGTGAATGAGGTTTTATATTGATCGGCTAGGTGGATTTGAATTTGATTATAACCAGAGAATCCGTTCATAAAGGAGAGAGCCTCGTGGCCGGTGCAGTCGTCGATAATTTGATCGATGAAAGGCGTTGGAAAGTTGTCTTTGGGACATGCGTGATTGAGATCGCAAAAGTCTGTGCAAACGTCGATAGTGCCCTATTTTTTGTTAATGGGTATAGGGTTGGAAACCCATGAGGTATAGGCAATGGGGTAAATAAACCCGGCAACGCGTAATTTGTCAATCTCGGCTTTGATAGCCGTGGCTTTGGATGGGTGTAGCGGTCGCTATTTTTGGCGAACTGGTGTAATGTTGGGCCAGGTGTCGATGCGATGTTCGAAAATAGAGGGGTCGAGGCAAGGCATTTCCGTGTATGACCAGGCAAAAATATCCCTATATTCCTGAAAGAGGGATTTATATGCCATAATTTCCTGAGGAGTGCAAGCAGCTCCAATGGTGATTTCCTCGACCATGCCATTTTTAATGGAAATGTCAATTTTAATGGTGGGAGAAATGTTGGCCATGTTGCCTTCTTCAAAATCATCTGAGGTAGGAACAGGGTTTTTGAACCAGTCGATAGGCCCTGAGGGGATAAAATCCTTGGTTTCAACCGCGTAAACAGGGTGTTGGTTAGGAGGCATGGAGGCCTCCTGTAGAGAGAAGAGTGCGTGATGGTGTAGCGCATCCCAGGGGAGGTCTGGGTGGTTTAACTCTTCGAGTATTTCCTCGTCACATTGGAAGTGTTGGGAATACAAGGGGTCATGAGGAGTGATATCGGTGACGGTTTTGGTGTGGTTTCCCCCTAGTGAAGAAGCAAGGGGAGCGATGTTAAGAGATGGTGAGGGTTCACTCGACATAAACCATATATTGAAGTATTGAGGGTTGTCCGTGGTGGTTGGGTGTAGAACGTCCGTAGGGGAATGAGCAGCAGATTTGGGGGGGTTGGGGGGTGAATCCTTAGATAAGTCATCTGAGAACCATGGAGGCGTTGGAAGGGCCTCGGGTTCGGTAGAAATGACATGAAGGTTTCCTAGTGATGAGGTAATGCCAATTATCACCTCTGCGGGTCGGTGAAGCAGAGTCAATTGGCGTTGCCTGTATTCAAGGATCATAGGACACTGGTATGTAAAATGAGCTAATGAATCGCAGAGAGAGCAAGGTCTTCGCATACGTTCATTGACTGAAGTGGTGACATAACAGACGTCTGTGATATTTTTTGAGGAGGACATAGCAAGACTGGGGTTGTTCTTGAAGTTCTGACATACTGCAGCCAATGTCTGTCGAAAGCATGGCAGGACTGGGCAATGGTGGGTATAATGGCCATACTCTGAACATATAGCACAAGTGTATTTGGTCCTCAACCCTTTACTAATGGAAGGGGGGTTAGGAGTGGCGGGACTAGCAGTAGTAGCGGGTGTTGGGGGAGTTTGATTGAGTGGGATCAAATTCTGTAATTCTAGTAGTGACGGACAGTTGTTGGTTTGGTGGCCCTCTTTCTCACATAGTGCGCAAGGTGGTGGGATGCATGGAGGAAGGGGAGCTGTGGGCTCCTTCTTCTTTCTCCTGCCCCCAGCTGTGGCAAGAGGGTTAGTGAGTGGGGGTGTGGTTGGAGTAAGAATGGGAATCGTCATGGGGATTCCTTCTTTTGGGGTGGAAGGAATGGTCGGGGGACCATCTCTGGTGGGTGTGAATACCAAACTGGGATTACTAACACCATACTGGGTATTGTGAGCGTTGCGGCTACCTGGAAAGCTTCGATACCTGGTGGAGGGTAAAAAAAGGGAATTTGAGTGATGGGTTGGGGAACTTTCTCCCATACTGGACTATGTCCTTGGGGAGAGGTGGAATCGTGGATGGTTGGGGTCAACGAGTGTGCAGGAGGGTCTGGAGGATGGGTTTCTGTGATGAGTGGGACATCAGATATGACAGAAGCCTCTATAGGAGGAAGGGCATCCTCTGTGTGAGCTCCGTTATATGATATGACGCATACTTGATTAGCAGGATGAAGGAATGGTGGTGCTCCATGGTACGTCCCTAACAAGGATGGATCTTTAAAAATCCCAAGACCCATCTCAACAAGTGGATATGCGTCATGGCTTGTGTGGATGAAAGGAAGAATGTTATCGATGTTGGCAGATGGATTAGGCTCATAATGTGAGACTTGGTCAATAGTAACGATCTTCCCATTGTGAGGGAACATCATTGTCCGAAAGACGGAAGAGGCCACTGCCTTCATAGCGTACATGTAGCTATGATCGAACAAGATATTATAATTGAGAGGGGCATCGATAACTTCGATATCGATGAGGATAGTATTTCCCCCGAGTTCGACGAGGACATTTTGGAAGAGCCCTTCAAGAGATGATGGTCGTCCATCATAAGCTCGTAAGGTGATGGCAGAGGGAATGAGTTTTGGGGAACCAAGTTTCTGCCATACTATTTTGGACATAATGCACGTAGATGCACCTTCATTGATGATACACCGATGAACTATGATTTTTCGTATTTTCACTGGTATTTGAAAAGCGATCAAGGCGGGAAGACGAGGTTCCCCGCTGTCCAGATCAAAGGTGATGAGTCGGGTATCTATAGGGTCGACTACCCCCAAGGCAGAAAGTAATGATTTCTGCTGAGTAGGACAAGTCTGGAGGACCTCCAATACTGACATGGCAGTCGGGGATTGTGCTAAGTCATCTACCAAACTATAGTTATGAGCTGCCCTAGCCTGTGGGTTGTAGACATTCCTGCACAATGGGATATGAGGGATGCAAAGCGGTGGTTCGGCGGAAGGGAGAGGGATCACCAATGGGAGTCCCATCGATGTAGGGTTTGTCTCTGGAGGGAGGGGAGGAGACTTAGCAGGTGCATGATATTGACGGTTATGTGTTTACAGAAGGATTTCTTCCTCACTTGTGAGGAGAATTGTACGATCTGCTGGATTGTTGGGGTTGAGGTATTGTCCCCCCTGAGGTGGGGGATGTTGTGTGTCCTATTGGGTGTTTATCACACCTTGATGTGGAATAGGATTTTGCAGCACAGCGGGAGGGGGTTTTTGCACGTACTGTGGTGGTGCCTGCTGAGGGGTAGGCGTTGTTGGAGAAGGGGGAAGACTACCAAAGTCTTTTAACCATTTGAAATTAGCGATTTGGGGGCAATGATGAGTATAATGGCCGTACTCACCACAAAGGGCGTAAGGAAAGATGGTTTTAACATTATTGTTATTTCACCCTTGGCGTTTATTATTATTTCCCCCTTGGGGGTTTTGGTTCCCTTGGTTCTGGTTTCCCCCAGTGGGTTGGTGTTGTGGGGGTTGATTCCCGCCTTGACCTGGGTTGTTGTTATTCATGTTCCGTCCTTTATTCTTGGTATTGTTCGATGGATGGGTTGGATTGGCTGTATTCAACTGTTCAAAACTTTCGTATTGTTGAACAGTAGAGGGTTGAACAAAATTCACCCCCGCATGTGGATGTGGGGGAGCCATGGGTTGTGGGGGACCATTAAATGGGAAGTATGGATTCTATGGTGGTACTGATTCGTAAGGTACATAGGAAGGCATAGTGCTTTCGCTAGTACTATAAGTTGAGGTTGAGAGAATACCACTGGTTGTTGGAATAGGTGGATGTATGGGAGGTGTTGGCGGTGGTCCACTGATGGGTGGAGGTATAGCAACAGGGTATGGTTGTTGATAAGGGGGTGGGGGGTAATAAGAAGTGCCCCGGTATGCCAGTGGGTATTGAGGTGTTCCATACATTGGTGGTGGTTGGGGTTATGGACCGTGATGAGTGCTGGCCCCAATCAGTCCGTTTACTGAGTGAGACATCCCAGGTTTGTCTTGGCCAAATGGCACAGGTTTTGGAAGATCAGGAAGTATAGTGTATAAGTACCCTAACTGTGCATAGATGAGGTCATACTGTTGAGCCTTACTGATGGCCTCCTCTTCAGATTGAGGGAAGGTGGAAGCTACATCCTTACCGAGGAGAGAGACAAGTGATCTAAGAAACCAGTCGAGACATTGTTGCTTGGTGGTTTCTGCTTTGCAGAAACTACGTCAACTACGCCACTCATGAATGTGGTCAGCGATGTGTGTGGCTGAGGTTTGTTTGAAATTAAAAATCAGTTATAGAACATTGTCATGGCGAATGGGTAATTTGAAGAAGGTCAAGAATGCTTTGGCCAATGACTCAAAAGTTGCGTGGGACCCTGATTTTTCTTCAACATACCATTTAGCCGATGGGCCAATGAGTGTGCGTTGAAATAATCGCTGTCTGATGGAATCATCCATAATGCTATTGGAGGAGCACCATAGGTGAAAGGTCATGACATGGTTGGAAGGGTCATCGCCTGCCTTTCCTTCAAACTTTGGTATGTCTGAAGGTAGTTTGGTGGGCATTGCAGGCCATGTGGGCTCATGCAATATAGGATCATTGGTAAGTTTGTTGAGATCCAGTATGTTAAGAGAGGCCAAATATGGCATCTACAGTGGGGGGGGAGGATTAGCTCCGGCCATAGTGTGTTGTGAACCTGACCCTTGAGGGGGGCTAGGTGGGTTGGTGCTTCCTCCTTGAGAGGAAATGGGTCCCCCGCTTTCGTGTAAAGGAGAGCGAGTGAACGAATGACCTTGGGAAGAGGACCCAAGTAATGTAGAACCAAGCAAAGCTAATCCTAAAACAGTAGCACTCACAGGTGTGTGCGAAGGAGGTGTTGATGAGCGAGCACGACCAAACACTCCCCCTAAGATAGGAGGGAGGTTTAGCAAGTGTTGTGAATGATGGGGGTTCTGTGGTTTCCCTATGATGTCAAACTAGCTGTGTGAATGTGTGCAAAGAGTGGTGAGAGGAATATAGAAACAGGAGCCTTTGCGTTGAATGTTTACAAAAAATATATATATCCAAATCAAACTGTAATCAGATGTGCATCATACATAAAAATGTTTTTGACAAAGAAGCATATAGATAGGTAAGTGGGTTTTTTCCACGTAGGGAATCAAAAGAAAACAAATGCTCATGTCTTAAAAGACGTAACGTCCTTCCTCTCAAATAGCACTGGACCTTCCAATAGTACTCAACAGTGGGGTTTGAAGTCACTGGAAGAGAAACTAGTGAAGGATGAAATAATTGGTTATAATGAGGGGTAAAGGGGGCATATCTCGAAAGAGCTGGTGATATTTCCCAATAGCCACACAAAATCCAATCAAGGTGCAATTGCAGCCCACAATTGCCACCTAGGTAGATGTCCTAAAGTTGGTCACTAGGTACCTCGGTCAAAGTGCGGCATTTAGATTTTCGACCTAAGAAATGGGTCACGGGCTGGATCCTGTCCAAGAGGTGGGTACCTCAAGGGGGGATGCACAAAACAACCGGACCTCGGCCTTCAACCCTTCATGGGTATCTCCCTGCCTTATGGTATTAGGAACACTTGACTTGGAGGATTTTCAGTTCCCTATTTGACAACCTCTATGTTTTGATAATGTGAGAACCAGATAACGGGGAGTTATTTGGATGCCTATCCCCGAAATCCTACCTAGACTAAAAAATTTATTTTGGCACCTCCTGTGGAGGAAAACTTAGTGAGTTTTTAGAAAGATTTTAGATGTAGTTGTTTTGGGAGGTTGGGGGTGCAAATCAACCTCGTTGATTAAAAATGGGAGTGGATAATTTCGTCAAGAAAATGGTGGGGTGTTTTCAGAATCCCTTTGGAGGAAACTTACTTTGACCTCCACGTTTCAAGAAGAAGCTATGTGAGTGATAAGTGACTTTTGTGTGTGAGTGAAAGTGTGCCAATTTTAGTGAATTAGATGTCACCTTGCTGCATGTGGACTTCGCTTGGTCCTTACAAGTGTTTGATTACCTAATTAACTAAGTGCCTTTGG
>CBVK0100306726.1:0-13802 GCA_900067695.1 Picea abies
TATATATATATTGTAATGGGTTTCTTGTGAGAAGGAACCAAATCTATCGGTAAGAATCACATGATGATTCCTAAAGGAAATGAAGCATTGTAAACCTCCTCAAAGGGGATAATGAATTAACTATATGACTTGTGTGTTGGAGGCCAAAGAAGATCGTAAAATTCTAAGTATTCCATGTTTCAGAGAAAGAAAGGTCTGTGGGACTCGAGGCTTTCGTTGGAGGCATAAGAGCTCGAGGGAACCAAGACAATAACCCGATAGGCTGATGCAGTGAAATACCATAGGACTACTAAGTCTAAACTTAAACCATAACATGCTTAAATTCCTTTGATAACCAAAGAGACTTATATGTCATTGGATCGATGAAGGAATCGAGTGATAGACGTCTGATCATACAGTACATTTGGGATCCAAGAAAAGGTATCGAGTAATTTTGATGTCATACCCTCAGAGTATCAAGAGATCATGTGGGGTAGGCCCTACCAAATGGTCAAAACCCGATACTTGGTAGGTCAAGGTTCCTACAGGCGGTTAATCCATCCCTTCCCTTATAAATAAGAGAAACAGTGACATCATGATGATGTATTGTGCCAACATGGCAGATATAGTGTCACGGGGAGTGACTCTTTTCCATATCTTACTAGTGGGTGAGTCCATGTGGGACCTCTATCAAGGGAGAAACATTTGGATGGCCGCGTTTAATTTTTGACCATAATATTTGAGGGTGATAAATATCTACCATTGATCTCTATCACGAGAGTGAGATAGAACCTCGAACTACAGGGGATTTGAATGCATGTTTTTCCTTGGGGATACCAATATGTCGAATGGGAAATGATGACAAAGTTCTAATATTTGGTAGGGTTCTAATGATTAGGAGATTGGGAGATAGGAGGTGTGGGCGGATGGCACAAAAAAATGTGAGGCTGGTACCCCGATGGCCCGATATCTTAGCAGGGAAAGGTTCCATGGGAAATTTCCATCATTCCCCCATAAGTATGTGTGTGGAGGAAGACACATGTTGAGGACCTTAGGTGACATAACTGAGCTAATGAGAAGAGGACAAGTATCAACACCTATATGGATGAGTCAAGCACCCTGTGAGGACATGTACACCCACGTCAGTCCATGTGGGAGATACACATGTTAATTGTTGATTGTTCCATGTGTCATGGTGATTTGGCCCTTTGAGGAGCAATCTGTATCGCATCATGAGTGCCACATATCAAGCCAGGTGGAAAATTTTGGTAGAGCCAAGTGTCCTGGGTGCCAAATTAGACATTACATGGCCCCTATTCTATTGTTTTCACTAGGACACACATCAATCCCATGCTAATTGCAGGGGTTCCTATATGGTTATGATAACCATAGGTAGGGGGGATGAAATTTACCAATGTGTGAAACATCACCCAAGTCTTAACTGGGGTTAGGTTTTGTGGACCCTCTACCCTTCGTTAAACATCATACATGCAGGGGGCATGATAAAATGTGGGTCATCGATCTAAATCATAATCGATCTCAACCGTATATTTGTTGTATCAATATTAGGAGAGAATTCGATGTCAATATGACATGTCATTTCCAACATGGAAGCCAATGTATCCATAGGGATATTTTATAGCCCAAAAATTCTCTACCTATGCATATATGGCATTGGCCTCTTCATTCACACAATTTTCCAAATCACTGCTCAAGATCCTTCTTAAAAAACCATTTTTTGGAGCATGTATGCATCCTGCTGCACTACTTCCCGTGTACACATGCTAGTTGCACACTAGACAACCTGCGTACATACACGAGCTGCATACTAAACAACCTGCGTTTACCTCCAAAAGTTGCAAAAAATAAAAAATTTCAAGGAATTCAGCAGAGTTTACATCATATCGAGGGTTTCCCAACCAATTCACCCATTGTATCCTGTCCCCAAACTGAATAACTATCCTTTTTCCATATAAAAGGAGGTCTTGGGGTCCCATTCCACATTCAATAAAGAGAACAGAGAAACTATGCCAAAATACCTTCCCCCTCTATCCCAAGTTTTTACAGCCCTTTCTAAGATTTGGCCTCAACATTCACCCTTCAACCCTTTCTCTTTATGCAATCCCTTCCCTTTTCCGAAAGAGATCAGTTGATTGTGAGAGGCATTAAGGGAATGATGCACTTGGAGCAACAGTAATAGGAGCCTAGACTAGGTTCGCGAAGCGTTCATCGATAAGAAGGATATAACTTTTAATCTTCTCATCTGAATAAAAGAGTTTTTTTCTAGTCCCAATAAACTGTCTTTTATGCTTAATTTATCGATGCATCTATATTTATGTGTGGAAACAAACATTGATAAGTAGATATAGAATATCTTGTAGTTTTGTTTGTTTAATTTTTTTGCATGTCAGCTTTGGGAGTAGACCAACAATCTAAGGAACTACAAAGGTGAAGGAGGTCTACATCAGCCGAAATGATCTAAGGTACACTACTTTTCCTTCTCTTGTATTTTAAGTTCAGACAGTTTGGGGTAGTTTAGAAATAGAACCGTATTCTAAGGGAGATCATTTCTCTACCTGTACTTTGACCCTAGTATAGTGATAGGGTGTTTTCCCCACTAGAAAAATTGGTGACTCCACTGGGGAGTCTCTCTAGGGTTCTAGTAGGAGTTTTTGTCTTAAATTGGTGTTTTCATTTTATTTTTGAGTTTATCAGGTTTAGTGAGTCGGTTTCGGGTCTCTGGTCACCTTCCAGGTGCCTACCGGTATTCCCTTCCCAGTTAGTCTCCAAACCCTTATTCCTTTTTGAAAAATTTCAAAGGTATATGTTCCCTTCTTTGGTTCATCCCAGGTACATACACGAGTTGCATACTAAACAACCTGCGTTTACCTCCAAAAGTTGCAAAAAATAAAAAATTTCAAGGAATTCAATGGATTTTACGTCATATCGAGGGTTTCCCAACCAATTCACCCATTGTAGCCCGTCCCCAAACTGAATAACTATCCTTTTTCCATGTAAAAGGAGGTCTTGGGGTCCCATTCCACATTCAAGCAAGAGAATAGAGAAACTCTGCCAAAATACCTTCCCCCTCTAGCCCAAGTTTTTGTAGCCCTTTCTAAGATTTGGCCTCAACATTCACCCTTCAACCCTTTCTCTTTATGCAATCCCTTCCCTTTTCCCAAAGAGATCAGTTGATTGTGAGAGGCATTACGGGAATGATGCACTTGGAGCAACAGTAATAGGAGCCCAGACCAGGTTCGTGAAGCGCTCATCGATAAGAAGGTTGTAACTTTTAATCTTCACATCTGAATAAAATAGTTATTTTCCAGTCCTAATAAACTGTGTCTTTTATGCTTAATTTATTGATGCATCTATATTTATGTATGGAAACAAACATTGATAAGTAGAGATATAATATCATGTAGTTTTGTTTGTTTAATTTTTTTTCATGTCATCTTTGGGAGTAGACCAACAATCTAAGGAGCTACAAAGGTGAAGGAGATCTACATTAGCCGAAACGACCTAAGGTACACCTACTTTTCCTTCTCTTGTATTTTAAGTTCAGACAGTTTGGGGTAGTTTAGAAATAGAACCATATTTTAAGGGGGATCATTTCTCTACCTGCACTTTGACCCTGGTATAGTGATAGGGGGTTTTCCCCACTAGAAAAATTGGCGACTCCACTGGGTGTCTCTCTAGGGTTCTAGTGGGAGTTTTTGTCTTAAATTGGTGTTTTCATTTTATTTTCGAGTTTATCAAGTTTAGTGAGTCGGTTTCTGGTCTTTGGTCACCTTCCAGGTGCCTACCGGTATTCCCTTCCCAGTTAGTCTCCAAACCCTTTTTCCTTTTTGAAAAATTTCAGAGGTGTACGCGCCCTGCTTTGGTTCAGCCCACGTACATACGTAGGCTGCTGGTGCAACAACCCACGTCTCTGTGTCTTGAAGGTTTAAAAAAAAAAAACTATTTTTTCTCCTTCCTGAAAGAAGAGTTGGGCTTCTTAGGGATTTCTTAGACTTTACAGAATCTCTATTAGTGGTCTTAGGTTGGGTTACATATTCAGTTTCAACTTGTTTCTTGATTTTCTTTTTTCTTTAGAGGCTTAGAGTTGGCCTATAAGCGTTAGACCCTCCTGCAGTTTAGGGTCTATATAAGTCTTGGTTTTTATCTTCCCTTGATCCAGTATATGCTTTGAAAAACAAAAAGAATATTTTTATTTTTGTTTTTCTTATTTAAGCATCTCAAAAAATAAAAATAATATTATTTCATTCATGTATTTAATTTGGTTATATTAGCATAGGTTGTCTATTTACAAAAATAAAAGAGTTTTTGTTTTCAAATTTCCTTCTCATTTCCCTGAAATCATAAGTAGTTTTTCATTCTGAAAGGAAAAGATCTTTTAGGAAATTTTCAGTTATAGCATCTTGGAACATTGTTTTGAGAAGTTTGCAATCACAAAGAATTACAATCCTTTGCTTAAATTTAAATTATTTAGTTTTTTTTTCATAAAAGATTTAAAGTTTCCTTCTCTTTCATCTCTTCCAAACACCACTAGTTACAAGTCCATTTCCTCTAAGTAAATCAATTCTTAACTTAAAATCTATTAGACTTTCTGTTTGTAGGGTTCACCAACTAGTATAGGATTTTGGGGCCTTGAAATAGGTGTGAAGAGGAAACTCTTCAAGGCCATCTAAAAAAAACATTGGAGTGTGAGATAGGGAGTGTCTAAAGTCCACCATCATAAGAGTTAGCTAGGACCCCCCTATAAAATAGGAGACAAACACGAGATCAAGTAAGGAAAGGTAGAAGAGATAACCCCTCCAAAGTCAGACCAAGCGTAGTGGGGATTGTATATTGAGGGTATTCCTTGGGAATCACACTAATCGCTTTTGACTATGGAGCCTCGTGGACCTAGAATCCATTCGATATCCTTGGTTTTCTTCCAAGCCAAGTGCCTTTGGTACCCTTAAAGGGATTCATAATTTGTTATCCTTCTCATTACGATCATCCTGATTGTTGACTGTACTCGCCTGGTGACTGACTACGAGCTGGAAACCTAGTTGCCAATTTTTACAGACATATACAGGTGAGCGTGGGGGTATACCAAAGTACCTATGGAAGACGTTGGGTTGAGATTTGTAGAGTATATCCGGAGGGCTTTTCCGTTTTCAAGTTACACTTGCACCGGTAAGTTGCTCTAGTGTCGATTGGTGTAACTGTTCTTCCTACTAGTTAGTTGTCTGCTTGATTTTGCTTTAGGAACTTTTAGTGTGTGATCTTTGTGTAATGCTAGATTGATGTCACCATGTCGGTTGATCATTTCACATAGTGGAGGATCAACAACTCCTTCATTTGCATAGGCTTCATGGACTTCCACCGGTTACTTTGGAGCCACCTTTGCCACCGTTGATGCATAGGCTTGATCAAGAAGGGTCGTTTGAAGCTATCGGGGCATAGGAAACTGTACCTGATCCAACTCTAAGAGAAGAATTTTCAGAACCAGAAGAGTATATTGTTTATAAAATCAAAGAAAAAGGTTTCAAGCCTGCCAACCCTTCGATTACAAACTTATTGACACTACTTTTCATTCATATAGTCCCCCCTGAGGTGACTTCTTATGAACGACAGTTTCTTTGGCGAGCGGCGATGGAAGCAACAGAAGCTACTTCGTCAGGGATTCCTCGTACTCCTATCACGACTGTCGCGGGAGGGTGTGTTTCACCTCCTCCCCTACCTCCGTTTATCGGGACCACAGGTGTCCCAACACCTACTACTTCAGGCAGTGGTCCAATTCCTTCGATAGTTTCGACCACTATTCCCTTCATTCAAAACGTGTCAGGCACTCCCTTTTCGTATGGGATGCATGGTTTTGAATCAAACTTGGTTCTCACATACTCTACTCTACAAACCATGGGTCTGAGGGTAGGGAGCTCTAATTCTCTCTTGCAAGGATCTATTGCAAGCAGAACTACCCTGTTCAATGCCATTCCTTACGGTGGTGGTCACATCCCTCCTCCATCCCTGTCGCTCAAAGTGGAGGTAGCTTGGGACCTTATTCCTACACGACTTCATTGGGATCAATTTTGTTTTATTTTTTTGGTTCATTTGGAAATGACACTTTTTCTTCGTCTTCTTTCTCGACTGGGGGAAATCCCAACTTTGGTCAACAAAACTCTACGCAAGCTCCCATTCCTTCGCAAGGAGCGATGACAAAAGTTCACTCCACACAAGGTATTGGGAATCATTGGCTAGGATCATTTACCTCGCAAGGGAAGATGATCGAGGGAAACCCCTTCCATACTCAATCGAAGCCAGAGAAAGTTTAGTACCTATACCAAGAGGGTCGGTTGGGGACATCCCCAACCAAGGTCTTTGGAACACTGCACAATGAGCAATATTTGCGCAATCTATGTCATCTAACTTCGGGAGTTAGCCAATGATGCAACAACAAATGCAAACCCCCTTTTTTGGACAAGGCCATGGTTTCTACCAAAATCCTGGCTAGCAGTCAAACTTTTCCTAGCAACCTGGTGCCAGTCAAAATCCAGGTTCCTTTTTTCATGTAAATATTTTACAACCGAAACTACCTTTTCTGGAAAGTCTGCATTTCCTAGACCTGTCGAGATTATTAAATGACCTAATATGTCACGATCCATGTTGCCCCCCCATGCCGAATAATTTTCCTTTCGACATCCCTAAGTTTGAGTGCAAGCCTAGCGAAGATCCAGGTGATCACATAACGACTTTTCACTTGTGGTGCTCATCTAACTCGTTGAAATATGACTCTATTCAGTTGTGCCTATTGTTGAAAGGTTTACAGTTGGGAGTAAGCTTGTCATTGATGGCAAGAACAGTGATGGAAAAGGTCAGCATGATTAGCAACGCAGTGATAATGGAAGAGTAAACTCCATTTTATAATTTCGGATACCAGGAGTTGAAGTGTCGAAACATTCACCACCGAAGTGGCGAAATCGCGAAGTGGAGTTGAAGCGTTGAAACACTTCACCACAGAAGTGGCGAAATGCGAAATGGAGAAATGATCCTAGTCGTTGGATCAAGGTGTGATCTAGGCCGTCAGATCCAGGAGGTGAATATGGTAGACCACGTTAGAAAGGACAGTCGTGGACCATTGGATCAACAGGACGCGTGGCGAAAGATAAGAGCTAGTCAAAGACTCCATTTCGAAGTTTCGCGAATCACAACTTGGAGTGATGAGAATATCCATCTAAGGATCAGCGAGATGCGAGATCACAAAAAGATCAGGACCATCAGATCACCAAGAATGAGGACCGTTGATCTGAGCTCCATCTCAGAGTCTCACCTATCGCGACTTGGAGTGACGAGAATCTCCATCTAAGGATCAGCGAGATGCGAGATCAAGAAAAGATCAGAACCGTCAGATCACCAAGAACGAGGACCGTTGATCTGAGCTCCATCTCAGAGTCTCACCTATCGTGACTTGAAGTGATGAGAATATCCATCTAAGGAACAGCGAGATGTGAGATCACGAAAAGATCAGGACCGTCGGATCACCAAGAACGTGGACCGTTGATCTAAGCTCCATCTCGGAGCTTCACCTATCGTGACTTGGAGTGATGAGAATCTCCATCTAAGGAACAGAGAGATGCGAGATCGTGAAAAGATCAGGACCGTTGTATCACCAAGAACGTGGACCGTTGATATGAGCTCCATCTCGGAGCTTCGCCTATCACAACTTGGAGTGACGAGAACCTCCATCTTAGGAACAGCAATATGCGAAATCATGATTTAATCGCAGCCGTCAGATCAAGGTGTGATTTGGACCGTTGATCCGACTCCATTTCAGATTTTTGCGAATCACGAATTGGAGAGGCAAGAAACATAACCACAAGAACGCCAAAATCGCGATATGCGAAATTGCAATATGATCTGAGCTGTTGAATCAAGATCAAATCTGAACCGTCGAATCATAGGACAAGTGGAAAGTGATTGGAATTTCGCTGACTTGGAGTCAATGGAGCATGGTGTGGAAACTCGTGAAATATGAAGCACCTTTTGGCACAGCCTATGGTCACCACCGGTGGTCACGAGAAGGGAAGGAGTCAGTTCAGATAAGCTCCATTTCACGGTTTCAGGGATCACGACTTGGAGAGTAGAGATGCCTCATCTCCAGATTCACAAAATGCAAAATCGAAAAAGTGTTTTATGCATAAGCGCATGGTCACAGCCATTGGGCACATCAATGGAAGATGGAGGAAGAAGCTAGAGGTTCTAAGCTTCACCACAGGGATCTCGAAATACCGAAATTATGAAATGGTGAAACAGGCACAAGATTCTTTATGCTTAATCCAATGGTTCAAGTGAATTTGAATAAGATTGAAGGGATACTTTTGCGCTTCTCAGTGTAACAGCTAAAACAAATGATGATCTCTGCCAAAGGACTGGAAGAGGAATGAGTGTGATCGCCAAAGAAGATGAAGAGTCTCAAGGCATCTTCCAGTGGATTGAGGATTATTGATATAGGTGATTGACAGATGGAAAGGGATTGAAGTCTGTAGCTAAAAACAGAAAGGATAAGCATGTCTAAGATAGAGAAGATGAAGAGTCTCGACTGCTAGAGAGGCTGAGGAATCTTAGCATGACATCCAGTGATGTTGAACACATGGGCAAACCGCCAGAGAAGCTGAAGGGTCACGATGATGATCAGATAGAGCACTCGAGTTGTGGAGGATATCGGTGCGGTGTGAGTATGCAAAGGTATTGCGTGCATTGCATGCACAAGTAGCACATAAGCTATAAGTACACGATACAGAGAAGAGTTGTGGTTACTGTTGTCGCTGGAGTTGTTTTGGATGTTGTTGTTGAAGGTGATTCATGCATGAAGAAGGATCAGAGTGTAGCAGCTGAAAAGAACAGAAGAAGAAATGTGCAGTGAATGGACATGGCGCACAGAGCATAAAAAGTAGAAGAACAGAATGGGTAGCAGATACATGCTGAAAGACAGTGAGGAAGTCTGAGTAGAAAAATCTTGCAGAACAGTGATGAGACTGGTAAGCTATTATTGAAAACTATATCACTGTAATAGGTTTCATTATTTCATATTTCATAATTTAGGGTGGTTGGGAGGTGCTAGGGAGGACTGGTGTCCTCAGAGGTTCAAGTGGGTGCTTGAACACAGGGAGTTGGTGCTTCCTTCTAGTTGGTTTTAGAGAAACTAGGGAGTTGGTGCTTCCTTCTAGTTGGTGCTAGAGAAACCAAGGAGTTGGTGCTTCCTTCTAGTGGGTGATAGAGAAAAACAGAGAGTTGGTTCTCTCAGCAAGTTGCATCTTTCAAAACAGAGGTTGTAGCCTCACAATGAGTTGGTGCTCATATGTATGATAATGTAAAGAATGTAAATAATACTTATGATATAAAGAAGAAGAGGGTTTTACTCTGTATGGGTTTCCTTGGGAAATATTTGTCTCAGTGTTTCTCATATATGTGACTGATGTTGAATGTTCCATTATTTATTTCCCTGCATTATTGTGATCATCATTGAGTGGCTTGTAAAGATTTTAAAAGAATCATAATTGTTTAAGCACGGTAACAACTAATTCGCCCCCCCCCCTCTTAGTTGTCCAACACCTGTTTCATCACACTCTTATCGAGGGTGCATCGAAATGGTATATCGAGTTCGACAACTCAAATTACTCTTACTTTAATGACTTGGTTATGGTTTTCCTAAACCATTTCTAGTTTCCAGTGAGATATGATGCCAGTACCAAATTTTTGGCCAACTTCGAGAAAATGAAAGTTTACCATATATCAGATCACATCCAAGAATGCCAGCGGCGAAAGAGTTTGATTAAGGTCAAGGTCCCTCCTATATTATTTCTTGAGTGGTTATTAATGTCTTTGGTTCCTTGTGTGTCCAAAGACGTAGCAACGTCTGGGGTGTTTTCTAAAGAAGAAGCTATTATGAGAGCATAACAACTGGAACTGATTTACTCTTAGTCTAGCATTCTATATGAGATCTTACTTGATGCACCATGGTCAGCTCTTGACAAAGCCAAACAGAAGTCTGAGCCTCATGTCGACGACATTGTTGGCTCAACACAGAGCAAGTCCAAAGATTTGTTGTCTAATCAACTACATCAATTATTGATTCAATAGACTGTGGCCAACCAAACTCCTAGTTCAGTTGCCCCCACAACCTAGATGTTGGATGTAGACAATGTGCAATCGACAACTCCCAAGGTTAACGAACAAACTGAAGGAAAGAAGAAATCGAAAAACAAGAAGGTTAAGAGGGATATGAAGGCTTCTAACAATGTTGGTGAGGGAAAAACTGAAAAAAGGTGAATTTTCTGTGTAAGCTTTTCATGGATGACCACTAGACTCACTTATTCCCTCGGATTACAAAATCCCAGAAGCTAATGGCACAACAACAACCTACTTTGTTGAGGAACCCTTTTCCACAAGGGAAAAATATGTCTCAAGCTTCTGCATCCATGAGAATGCCTGGGGGCAGTCAGGGACCCATCGCGCCTAATGCTAATAACCCAACTGAAAACATTTAAATGCTGAAATCTGATGCTCATTTATCAACCAGGGATCGCGACTACGGAATTCCAGAATCTGTTGAGAAGGGAAAAGAGGCCTCCAACCCATTGAATCCTCTTCAAATTGAGAATACAGTGGGATAAAAACTAACTCACATCCATAAAGGTGCATTCAAAAAGGATTCTCACAAACCAAGTATGAGGGCTGCTCAGAACTACTCCGTTGTGGACAATATAGCACAAACTCCTCGCGCAATGTCTACTCTGGAGGTTCTCTAGAGTTGCCTATCACAGAGGAAAGATCTGTTATCTGCCTTGGGAGTGGATGAAACCAGTAACTCAGGAATGATCATTCGATACGACTGACCATAAACCTGCTCTTCCTCACCATGTCATATTTCAAATAGTAGTGGCATACACCATGAAATCATTGACTCAGAATATTTTTCATACGTTGGTTGATGAGGGTGCCTTGAATTGTGTGATTTCGTTGGCATATTGGAAATCCATCGGTCATCTAGAGTTGGCTCCGTCACCTACATTTCTTACAATGTTTGACAGTCGATCGTTTGGACCACATGGTATAATTCCCTCTTTCCCCGTGCAGTTGAAGGCTAAACCTGTGTGCGTTGAGGTTGAAGTAGTCGATGCACCTCTCAACTATAATATCTTGTTAGGGTGGAGTTTGAATTACGCAATGAATGTGGTTGTAGCAACCATTTTTTGGGTCTTATGCTTTCAAATGAAGGCCGGATTATAACCATCGAACATTTGTCCTTCTATCGTCTTGACCTTTCATTGGGGGAATCCACAGTCCTGATGATTGATAACCTGCAACCAGGAACTGTCAACTTAGGTGTTGGATTGTTCTTGTCGTTGATGGGAACCTTTGATTATCCGCCACCTTCCAATTATGTAAGGTTTATTTCAGCCGTCCCCAACCAGCCAAAGGCTACAATTTTTCAAGTGTCATCTTTTAAAATGAGCTACTTTCACGACCCATGGAATTTACCTTCCCCATCGGCTTCGATGGAAGGGGTAGGGCACCTTGGCATGGACATTCCCTTATCTGATGTTGAGGTTGCATACAACATTGTCCAACAATCCTCAACTAACCCTGATCTGACTCCCTGAAAGGAGCTAGATCCAGTTCTCGAGCCTATTCTGGCTCAAGACTCTCTCGCCACTCAAGACCCTTTAGACTTAGTCTTTCCCTTTGACGAGGCGATTTTCATGGAAATGACTGGTCCAGATAGACCTTAGGATGATCTACACCGTAGATCTTATTTTCTTCTTGAGCTCGGGAGAATAGAGGCAGGAGAGTTTGTAACGACCATGAATGGAGATATCCCTTTTCCTATTAATCCTCTAGCTACACAAGGAGTATACGCTGAGGGAAACATGGAAAGTATTGCTGAGACGATTCTTATCGATATCTCCTAAACCCCTGGCATCGTGGAGAATTTCTTCGTCGGAGCGAATTCCTCCCCCGAAGAGATTCAAATTTACACCGAATTGTTTAAAGAGTTTTGTGATGTTTTCTCTTGGTCTTATGTGGAGATTGCATGCATCGACCCACAAATTGTTGAAATTAAATCACGACTTATCTTGATGTTAAACTTGCTCGACAAAATCTTCGCCCAGTTAATCCTCGCAAATTAGCGACAATAAAGGCTGAAGTAGAGAAGCTCCTCAAAGCGATTTTCATCTACTCTGTGCAATTTACGAAATGGGTATCAAACCTTGTTCCTGTCAACAAGAATCAATGTACAATTTGTGTATGCATGCATTTCCGTGATTTGAAAAAACCTTTCCTGAAAGGCAATTTTCCAACCCTGTTTATTGACCAGATCATCGATGTATGTGTGTGTTGAGAGGTATTTTATTTCATTTATGGTTTTTTGGGGTATAATCAAACCCGGGGACCAACATAAAATGAATTTTATTTGTCTTTGGGGTACTTTCATGTATCAAAAAAAGCCTTTTGGATTGAAGAATGTTGGAGCTACTTTTCAGCGGACCATGTCATTCACTTTTCACAACCTCAAACACATAGTCGAGGCACACCTGGATGATCTAGCATCATGTTTTCGCAAGAGATATAATCATCCCACCCATTTACGACTTATATTTGAGAGGTGTCGCTACTATCATATTCGCTTGAATACAAACAAGTGCAATTTTTGTGTTACATCAGGTCATTTATTAGGTTTCATTGTGTCAACAAAAGGGATGATGGTCGATCCTCTTAAGGTTGAGGGAATAGTTAAATATCCTCCCCCGCACACAATTCCCCAGCTTTAGAGTCTACAAGGGAAAGAAAAGTTTCTTCAATGATTTGTCGCTAATTATGTTGAGATTACGAAAGGGTTCATGCATCTTTTGAAAAAATGGGTCCCATTCTATTGAGATGAAGCAACTCAATGCTCTTTTGATGTGTTGAAACATGCCATAATGTCTTCCCCTCTTCTTAGGCCTTCTGATTATGACAAGGATTTCTTGTTATATGTGGTTGTCGGAGAGTCCACAAACAGCATGGTCTTGGTACAAGAGGATGATGCGCTCGAAGAGCACGTTATCTACTATCCTAGCTGAGGCCTAGTTGGACCGTAGCTCAGCTACTCACATGTTGAGAAGCTTTTTGGATTACTGAGAGGGGGGGTGAATCAGTAATAACGTAATTATAATCCTTTTTCTTCAAATGTTATATCAATGTAAAATTATTATCCAATAATGAGCAGTAATAAATAAACAATCACACACATACACAGTACACCAGTATTTTACGTGGAAACCCAAATCGGGAGAAAACCACGAAATGTTTTCTCTTATATGTCTTGAATAATTACATTCATTGGAAGCACCAACTTCCTTTGTTTTCCAGCTTCAACTGGAAGGAGGCTCCAACCCCCTAGTTTCTTAGGCAACAACCTGAGGGACGCTCCAACTCCCCAAATCTCTGGCTACAACCAAAAGGAGGCTACAACCCCCAATGTTCTTTGGCTACAACTGGAAGGTGGCTACAACCACCTGTCCTTGCCCCGTCTTGCCACCCTGAAGTAGAAGTAGAATGTTGGAACCACTGTCACACTATCACTGTGAGATATACCATTGTAAACCTGTACCAATAAATCTGAACCATGCATCAACCTGTACCTCAACTTGTAATCAACCTGTACCACAAACAAGTGCATCAACCATGCACCAACCTATAATCAGCATGTACCATAAACAAGTGCATCAACCATGCACCAATCTGTAATCAACCTGTACCATAAACAAGTGCATCAACCATGCACCAACCTG
>CBVK0100306727.1:872-13959 GCA_900067695.1 Picea abies
AAACCCTAGGTCAACTTGACCCATATTTTCAGGGCTTCACCAGCTTGTCTTTCCTTCCTTCTCGTGCGGTGATTTAAGGTGTCCAATGGTGGTTTTCTTCACTTTCTGAGTTGTCCACGATCCTTCTTTCTTGTTGATCTGTCATTCTTGATCTCCTCGTCCACGACTAACTTCGCTCCATCTTTTCTGCTCTTTTGCTCACTTCGACCCAGTAACAGTCACTGTGTCTTCCACGAAGTTCACATTCTCCTTTTTCTTCCTTGATCTTCGCGTACTTCCATACCCAAGGGCCAACAAAGAGATAAAATGATTATGTGACCTTTCAATTTACATATTGTAATATTTATTATTTTCGAGAAGTCCGACCGTTTCAGGTTGAGACCATTTTGAATAAATATCTAAATCACAGACTTATTTCAGGCTGCTTCTTGCCGGATGTAATAGAGAAAACTCTCCTTTTGTTAGTATTAATATAAGTGCAGACAAGGATTCCAATTTTTGTGCAGTTTGACTATGGTTTTTTTCATGTATTCCATATCTCTAGTTTTCTTTATGTTATTCCTTGATAAGTGAGTGTTTGCAATTTAGTACTATTGCTACTGCAATCACATTAAATTGGTTATTTGATAAGCAAACAATTTTTCCTATGTATTCACTATAAGTAAATACAAGACCTATGAGCTACTTGGATCATTGTATCTCATATCCTTTCGAGGGTGCATTATTTATTTTCTTTTACTGTTAACATGATAAGATTCATCTTCCATTGATGCCTCATTTTGCTTCACAGTTTTATAAGTTTCTCCCACATCATCTGATTTTATAAATCGAGTCAGACGACAAATTATGACCTCTGTCCCCCTCTGTCTTTAATTTCATTTGAGGATTAATTCTTATATAACTAACGGAAGAAAAAACACCTTTTAAAAACATTCCTTTATATTTTTTATGCCTGACATTATTCTTTGAGCCTTAAAAAACATTCCTTTATATTTTTTATGCCTGACATTATTCTTTGAGCCTTAGGTTTAATCTCAGGAACAACAGGTCCAAGGGAAGCTAGTTATGAGGAAAAACTGCATGTGTTATGCGAAGTCTCATGAAACTCTATGTGACTAATTTTCAGATCTGAAAATTTCTTCCTAGTGATCTAACAATAAATCCCTAGCTTTTATTACTAAACAATTTTACACTAAAAATTATTGACTGAAACCATATGCAATGGAAACAAAAATATCAAAGATGAATCATCAATACACATGAAATACAATTTTAGTTATGTAATCTTGTTATCATCATAAATCCTGAGGGAAAAACTAGCCCTCCCAACCAATACAATATCACCAAAAATACAAGGAAAACTTTGTCCTCCAAAGCCACCAAAACTGAGAACACCCTTGTTCTCCAATATACAAATAGAAAACCAAACCTCAACAATATTATGGAAATCTCCTCTGCCCAAGAATCTACTGTAGTTCACCTATACATCCTGTTGACGTCACCTATCATCTTGTACGGATCTACACCTACCCATAAACCAGATATGTGATTCACCAACTGGCAACCCGCATACATAGTTGTTTGTTCCACTACAATCACATATACCCTATACACGATTTGTCCTTTTGCAACCCATGTATATATGTGTTTTTTCCTCTTGAAAATCACCTATGGTACGAAAAATTCTCTCACATGTGTGACCTTCTTCGCTCCTCTCTCTTGGGCTAGATTCACCACCTTGCAAAATTTCCCTTTGCTGAGATCACCGATCCTTCTTGACACAAGTGTAGATTCACTTATGCCAACTCCATTCTTCCATAATGATGATATAATGTCACAATGACATTTCTCCTTTATATATGAGTCCAATGAGTGAGTTTAGGAGCCCTTGCTAAACTCAACATTTAATTATAATATTTCAATATTATTTGTGGGTGTGGCATCCCCACACAAAATCACAAATCCCATCAACTTTCCCATGAGGCCCTAGCCTTATTTCTATGCTGATTTCACTGAAACAAAAGTCAAAATTGGTGCCAATGAAAATTACGACATGCTTGGCACCTTGGCCTCTAGTGGGAATACCTCGTGAAGCTACAAAAAATCGACACTCCCTCTTAGAGAGGGATGTATCCCATCCACCAACATCTAGATGCATTATTTTCACACATAGTAGATATAACTCCAGATATACCACTTCATATGTATTCCAAAAGTAGTCCAAACTAGATACTCCTTTTGTCACTATGGAAAATGTGTCTATCAACTCTGTCACAGTCACAAGTCCTACTGTCAATTCTGTCTGACTGACTGCATCCACGGTCACTGGAGCACATCCTAGTGTCCAGTCTGTTTGACTAGCCACATCCTCGGTCACAGAGTAAAAATCTATCTAATTAGTCGCATCCTAGGTCACTCAGGAAAAATTCGTTTGACTGGTCGCATCCTCAGTCACTGAGATAAAATATTTCTAACCGATCGCATCCTCAGTCACTAAAATAAATCCTACTGTGTAATCTACCTCACTGGCTGCTCCCTCTGTGACTGAAGCAAATCCTACTCCCCAGTCCTCCTAACTGGATACCTCCTCTATCACTGTAGCAAATCCCGTTGAGACAAGTGTATCCTCCATGGAGGTCTCACATGCCCTAGAATCATCTTGCCTCTAAATCTCTTGTCTGGCCTCCTCAACCCATGAAACATGTCTACTAATCCTAGAAGATGTATCTCTCCCAACTAAAATTGAGGGGGAAGTTCCTCTAGATGACCATCTCTCCCTTTAAGTCAACTGACTCTCCCTGAGATCATGCTCACTCTGATATCACATGCTCCTTCTATAACTTGACTCCCTCTAATTCTTCACATCCCCTGGGGCCATCTTCTCCCTATCCATTTTCCTCTGCACAGTCCTGGGAGACTGCTTCTCCCTCTTGAATCTCGAGGGATGACTCCCTATGAACTTTGGCTCCCTCTGATCCTGTACTACTGGTGGGGTCACCTGCCTCACCACTCGTGGAGCCACCTGCTCCTCCCCATTTGTATTTCTACTCTTGCTAGTCACAACACTCATAGGCTAACCCCTCATCAAATATAGGTTTCCCTCCCTAATTCCAAGAACCACTGCTTATTTGAAGCTAGATCATCTGGGCACAAGCAATACATGTCCATCTTGAAACAATACATGATATCCCTTCCTCTCAATACCTAAGACTGAGAGGGAACTCCGCCCGAGTTATGGTACCCACAACACTTTCAACACCCTCAGTATCTCTCTTGACTCCAATCAAAATGATTCAATACCAGATCCTTATACAGAATGCTTGGCTCCCATACCAATCTCCACACATAAGTTTGAGCAAGTCTCTATGAGAGTGTCAAACAACTCTCTAGTACCTGTCATATGGAAAGATACTCCGCTATCTACCAATCATCTCTCCCTGCTGGAGACAATACCTAAAAGGGTGGATACCAAAAAGATCTCCATATGGAACCCATCTACAACCCCATCAACCTCTGTTGTTTATGCCTACTTCCTTCTTTCTCTTCCCCTCTAGTGTGGAAACTGTGAAGCAAAGTGCCCAAAAATATGACACTCAAAACATCTGATCTTACTAAGATCCTTCTTTTGTATCAGCTCTGGAGATGCTTCCCTTTCAGGAAAATTCCTTCTTCCCAACGAACCTCTTCTATCAGAAGAACCCTTCTACCCTTCCTAGTGTGGGTTGGAAGGGCCTAGTTCTCATCACTGCTACTCTTTACCACACCATCCATATAATCTTTGGATACTAAATAGATCTCCTCTTGGATATAATCTATTCATAGTCTGTCAAAGTCTGGAAACTTGTCTCGTGCATAGATCCCCTGCACAATTGGTTCCCAGGACCTGGGAAGACCTGTCAATGCTACATTCACCAACTAAGCATCCCAGATTGTCTCACCAATAGCTGTGAGTTTATCTCAGATCTGAGTAATCTTCATAAGATAACTAATAATTGTGTCTTCATTGGTCATCTTGACAATCTGAAGTTGATGCTTCAAGTGTAAAATCCTGCCAGTATTCTTGTTTTGGTAAAGACTCACCAAATCATCATACATATCCTTGGTAGTTTCTTTCTCGGGAATGTGAGGAATCAAGTGGTCCTTCACAGACTCTAGCAATACTTGCTTGGCCTTCACTTCCTTCTTCTTGTGAGTTATCAACTCCCATGGATCGGTAGGAGTTACAAACACATCTTCAACATACTCCTTGAGGTCATTCTCTTCCAATAGAAGGAGAACCATTGCCTTCCAATCTCAAAATTTAGTTTCCCCTTCCAACCTATCCTCAAATTTCAATGTATTAACCATATTGACCTTCTTGGAACAAGAATAAGAACAATAACAAGTACAACACTCTTCCAATGTTGTAGCCAACAAAGTATCTCAAGATGATCCCCTTCTCCTTCAAATCCCAAGCTCTGATACCATGCCAATTTTCACATGCAACTCCATGTGACTAATTTTCATATTTGAAAATTCCTTCCTAGTGATCTAACATTAAATCCCTAGCTGTTATCACTAAAAAAATTTACTTCGAAAATTATTGACTGAAAACATATGTAGTAGAAACAAAAAGATAAAATATGAATCATCAATATACACAAGACACAATTTCAATTTTGTAATCTTGTTATCATAAAAAATCCCGAGGGAAAGACTAGACCTCCCAGCCAATACAATATCACCAAAAATATGAGGACAACCTTGTCCTCCAAAGTCACCAAAACTGAGAACACCCTTGTTCTCCAATATACAAATCAGAAAACTAAACCTCAAAAATATTCTGGAAATCTCCTCTGCCCAAGAATCTGTTGTAGATCACATGTACGGCCTGCTAACATCACATGTCAGCCTGTACGAATTTGCACTTGCCCAAAAAACCACATACACGATTCACCAAATGGAAACCCGCAGACATACTATTTTCTCCACTGCAAATCACATATACCCTATACATGATTTTTCCTTCTGCAACCCACATATATACATGTTTCGTCCTTCGGAAAATTGTGTATGGTACAAAAGTTCGCGCACACGTGAAACATTCTTCGCTCCTCTCTCTTGGGCCAGATTCACCACCTTGCAGACTTTCTGTTTGCTTAGATCACCAACCCTCCTTGACACAAGTGCAGACTCACTTATGCCAACTCCATTCTTCCACAATAATGATCTAATGTCACAATGACATTTTTCCTTTATATAGAAGTGCAATGAGTGAGTTTAGGAACCCTTCCTAAACTCAACAATTAATTAGAATATTTTGATCCTCTTTGTGGGTGTGCCACCCCCACACAAATACAAAAATCCAATCGACTTTCCCATAAGTCCCTGGCCTCATTTCTAGGCCGATTTCATTGAAACGAAAGTCAAAAATGGTACCAATGAAAATTCCTACATGCCTGGCACCTTTGCTTCTAGTGGGAATACCTCCCGAAGCTACAAAAAATCAACACGCAAGAGTTGCGAAAGATGTTACAACGAATGTGTCTTGGTGTGACAAATATGTGTGTGAGTGTCTTGGTGAGGTGAGGTGAGTCATGTGGCTCCATCCAAGTTGTAAACTGAGCCGATAGTGCTCATATTGTAACTGTTTCACAATAATAAGACTTAGCCGAGTGTTAGGCACATTTTGTGTCGCCTGCACTATATCTATGTGTCTCTTGTTTTTTTTGCAAGTGTTCTCTTCGTTTCATGGATGTATGCTTAAATGAATACGTGTTAAGATGTTAACAAATTGTCTAAGTATACAATAGAGTTTCACTAGAGTAGGAGTGTGACTTGCCTGTAGCCTAGAACAGAGTATGGGTATGCTCTAGGTGAATATGCATAGTCTAGATGAAGTATCCTTGGCATTTCCAAGCATTCAAGTGAGAAACGTCGTGGTGCCACATGACCTCAAGAGGTGTACGATCACAAGATTTGGGCAGGCATCCCATGGGGATGTGACATCAGTCATTTTTCTTCCAAAACTATTGCTCATAAAATCTCAAGGACTGGTTATTATTGGCCCTCAATATTCAGAAATTCAAATAAGTTTTTTCAATCATGTGATGAGTGTCAAAATCTCGATAGAAAAGAAAAAATTTCTGCTATGCTCTTATGTCAATTCATACATGAGTTTCCATTCTCCAAAAGAGGACTTGGTTTCATAGGGCCTCTCAATCCACCCTCTTTTGCTAGTCATAGTTTTATCTTAATTTCTACAGATCCCTTTATGAAATGTTCTGAAACAATGCCCCTTAAACATGCCAAAGATTAGCAAGTAATTTGTTTCCTTGAAACCAATATCTTTTCCCATTTCGAGCTTCTAACTGAAATCATCTCCGATAATGGACCAATATTCATGTATAGTAAATTAAGTAATTTTTGCAACAAATTTTGAGTGAATAATTTCACTTCATCCACCTATTATCCTGAGGGAAATGAACAATCTGAGTCTACCATTAAAAATCTCATTAATTTTTTTTTTTTTTAATTGGTGACAAACCCCTCCAGTGGCATACCCAACAATGATACTCTTTGTGGGCAGATCGTGACACCACTAAAACTAGCATTAAACCCACATGTTTTCAATTACTCTATCGTCAAGAGGCTATTATGTCTGTTGAAATTGAATTAGCTTGCCACATATAATCCTTTCAAGCTTAAGAATTGAACTTAACATATATTCCTCAGAGATTTAATGCCTTGTTGGCTCTTGAAGAACAAAAAAATTATGCATTTTCTAATTTAAAAAAGAGGTAGCAAACAAAATTATTTTGATAAAAGGGCCAAGACAACTAATTTTTAAGCTTTCCAAAAAGTACCGTTATGGGATCCTGCTAATCCTGAGAAAGGAAAACATTCTAAGTTCCAAAAGTTATGGTTGGTTCCATATATCATTGCCTCTATTGTTGGAAATAATTATTACTTACTAAAGGACGAAGATGGAAAATTTTTCTCCACTCAACTAATGGTTCACATCTGAAACATTATGTATAACCTGCGAGAAAAAATATCACAACTTCTTAGAAGAACAAAAAAAATAAAAATATAAAAATATATGCTTTTTTTCTATTTTCACTTTTGCTTTCTTTTGCTGGCTGTTTTATTTTTAATTTTTCTTTCTTCAATTGATTGATTATTTTCTGGTTTATATTTTCAGATTGGTCCTTTATAGTTGACTTGATAATGCTTGGATCAAACAAGTTCTCGTGGTTAATACAAAATTTGCATGATGTTAGTGATTGATCTAATTTTAAGGAACACAAACATTCATGTGGAATTGATTGCCTCTTGTGTATACACATTTTCACTGCGCCTACTAATTGTACACTTATACATGATTATCTTGTAGGAAGTGATTGAGCGGTCCTTCCCAAGCCTTCTTTTCTTTCCCATGCTTAACCCCCAAAAGACAGGCTCTAGCATACATGACATAGACCTGTGATATTGCTTCCTCACTACCAACAAAAGTCTATGTATTGTTGACATATTGCTTTCAATTCAATGAACCTGATATCTTTGCAAATACACTATGTTTGATCCTCAATCCATATTGATATTCTATGTGATCAAAACTAAATGTTTTGAGTCTTGGCCTATTGTAAGAAATCCACCCTCTGTAGTCGCCATTTATTGACCCAAATTCTGACCCAACTAAGAAAAACACTTGTAAAGGGTTGCAAGTCCAAATAAAAATTATTTCACCACTCTGTCTTACCTCTCATATGCAAAAAAGACTCGAGGTAAAGGCATGGGTCCCTTCATGAAACATTTTAATGTTGTCTGGAAACATTTATATTATTGATGCCATGGTTTATTTGTGTCATCCATTGGGAAAATGATTATTTATCTTGATGATCTAGTTGACAAGATGATAATGTGTAAATTTTGTGGTAAAGCTCTTTTCATAATTTACACGTGCTAACATCTGCTTTTAGAATGCAAGTTACAATTTTGAAACCTTGTTCCATGGCTAACACAAAGAGCATATCATTGATGCAAGTTGGATTATATAACGTATATACATGAATTATATAACTCACCTTATACCAAAGGCATCGTATAGATCATTCGTTTAAAGACAAGGTTATATCATAAGTACAAAAGATAACCTCAAATTTTAAAAGACATATGATATGGTATTATTCACATGAGACAAGACCTCAATGTAATGTATGAAATTGACCTTTGCAATTTCAAAACTACACATTTCAAACAAAAAATGCGTAGCAATAATGTTATAAACATGTGAGAACCATATTGGTGGAGGCCCCATTGAGATGGTATATATATATATACGGTGGAAGCTACAATTGTTGCCACATTTGAAATGATTTGATGTAAGTACAACAATCATAAAATGTGAAATCTGTATGCCATTGAAATAAAAGCAAGTTATTTTCTTGTTGATATGCATGTGACGTGGATACGCCTACCCAAATCCCTCATGCCCATACCATATTCCATTGGTTACCTCGTTAATGAATTATAGGTGAAGTACCATTATTTTTATTTGCATGCAATGAACACGTACTTACAAGAATGGTTATAAGTTAGAAATAATTTATTTTATCCTTTTTTTTTTGACGAGCTTTTTTAGCCTAGGTTCTTGAGGATCAATACGAGGCTAAGGAAGAAGGCCCAATGTTATTTGACAAGAATGTAGAAACAAAAGAATAAGGTTTTCCATGCATTTTTATGCCAATTTTGATGTGTTTAACCCACTGGCCCAAATTGGACATTTGTTCTTAGGTGGGAAAGCCATGCCTCCTACTTTTGTCCCAACAAGCATTCCTTTGCAACCACATCTTAACATTATAGACATTCCACTTACTCAACTTGATCATGAAAATGACGAGTGGGGGGAAATCCAGGTAAACCTTACTATGGGGCTTTTAATTGGCCGAATAACCCAAAAGAACCACATGTGTTGATCACTTCACTTGTTGCCACATTTGCAAATTCATTTTATCAACAATAACATCCAATTGAAATTAAATCTTCATCACTAAAATTTCCAACTGAAATCAAATCTTCATCATTTAATGTAAGAGCCCAAAGTCTAAATGACTACAACAAGGTACATTCCCACAACTTTTATAACATGATTTAAATTAAACAAATACTAATTAGATCTAAGACAACATTTACTGCATTAATCAATCATGAAACACTACTTTCTCCAAGCTTTCCTTTAATAGATTAATAGAAATAGTAACATGGCAGGCGTACTTGTAATTCTAAAAAAAAAACTTACAATCCAGGGAATGAAGGGAACATATGAGCTCTAGCCACTCTCTCTTACCAAGAACAACCAATCGACAACCAAGTGTGGGGGATGACCCTACTCCCAACCAACCCCTCATTCTACACACTAAGATCCCCAAGCCTTCAATCGATAACATGTGCCAACTTCTCTTCCTATTTCTTTCTCTTGAAGCCCAAGTTCTAAAGAAAATCCCTCGATATCAAAATGCTCCAAGAAAAATATGCCTTTACCTCCTCCTCAACATCAATTAAATAGTTACTCTTCAATTCTCTCCATGCAAAGATTTCCATGCATAGACTCCACTTGTCATTTAATAAATTATTTATTATCTTTATTTAATCATGCAACTTTAGTTAGTTTTTTCTTTATTTATCTTTTTCTTTAAATTCTATTTTATTTAATATTAATTATACTTAATTCTTTTTACATATTATAATAAATAAGTTTATTTATTATTTATTTATCATTATCATCATCACTACTACTACTATTGTTATTTATCTATTTCTTTATTATTATATTATAGAATATGGGGTATTACATACTCCCCCACTTCAAGGAACTTCATCCTAAAGTTAACTTTGATTATGTTACTTGTAGTATTTACTTTCTTCTCATATCCTCCACACCATCACCCTCTACTACAACTAGTATAGGAGACACCTAGATGAATGCAATAGGCATTGAAAGTTCACATCACAACTTTGGAGAAGTTAAAGTACAACTCTATCCATCTTCCTAACTTTTGGAATCAAGATTAAATCCTATCACAGACACCAAGGCTCGAGGCCTCATCTTCTCAAGCATGCATCTGGTCTAATACACTAACCTATGTACCCGATGCATCTCAAAATGTTGACTTAAACGTCCTCCCTAACTCCAACTATGTACTCTTCCCTAGGCATCAAAAATCCAACCTTACAACTCCACCAGTGAGTGCCACTCTATCCCTTATTTTATTTTTTTAACATCACAACTCTAATATCAATCATTATCTCCTGCTAAGCATCATGTAAGGTAATATAACCACTGACATATGATTATTGATTGAGTTTGGTCCCCAACCCATAAGGTGGTACTTTGTAGATATTCTCCTTCATGGGTATGAGCTCCATGAGATCATTGAATGAGCCAACCCTCTTGGCCCATTAGAGGATTTCCAATCAATCACCGCCTCACCACATGAAACCAATGCATTAGTTTAATCATAAAATCATCATCTCATAGAAAATATCTACACATTGATTGTCACATGCCATCATGAGAAGACAACATCATCTCAACATCATTGTCATCACAACATCTTGAATAGTAAGAAAGCACATACCCAATAATTCCATCACAAGAACATCTCATAATAAAATATCATCATCATCAAAGAACTACGTGCAATTACAACATGCCATCACATCATGATATATCATCATCAAAAGAATATCACATCATCACATCATCATCAAAGATTCACATCATGTCATCATAAGCATTACATCAACATAAATAGAATAGAAACACATGTTAAATACCACATATTTTCATAAGTTTGCATAACATCATGAATATGTAATCCTCTCAACACATAGCCTATGCAGAACAATAAACCACGATGATCAATCAACTCAATACAAAGCATATAATACAATATCATGAACATTCCTAAAATGATTCATTAGAAAATTCAAAATCACAAGTATGCATGAATATATAAGCAATGATTACATCTAATATAAGAAATACCATCAAAATACCCATCTAGTACATAGATATTTTTTGGTTTAGTTTTTCAATTTAGGTTGACTCTACAAGTCGTGAAATACCTTCATGAAATACTATGAGTGTCTTGTGATATCATCAAGATACCAATTTTCCTTTGATTATAATTTCTCACCTTATAATAAGAGTAATGATATTTTATGGGGTATGACACACTGATAGATGCTAGTCTTTTCATATATTTTCCTCATCTAATTAAACTTGTTAAAACTTCCAAGTAAGTCACCCATCATCTAGAGCCACAACAACCTAGACAAATATTCTTATCTGAATAGTGAAATTATACAGCAAGATATTATTGACATTAATAGTACATCTTAAATAATCAAATTTCCATGTTTATCATGAAAATATTAAGTGCATATATTGATAGATCACCCTCTTGTTGCTATGTCTTACAATGCTCTATATCTTTTTAATCATTCTTCAAGGTTCCAATGTCACCTTACATCCTTGGATTAACCCATTCCAAGGACTACTATACCCAAATGGACACTAGGTCATCATCACTTAAGTTTTATAACATGTTTTATCCACTTGTACCCATGAAACATTCAATCTTGACAATTTATTCCTTACAACAATTATAGTTTCATCACTAGAATTCCCCAATTTCATTCCATAACCTATAATCTTGACCTTACTGCCCTTGATAACAATATCTACACCGAGATATTTCTAACTCACAAATGTCATGACCCTTAATCAACATGGTCATCCTACTTCCCACTTATTACACACAGTAACCCATTGGGTCACTTAATTGAACCTATAATAATTCCACACACACCCAATTGAGTTTGAGTAGGATAAAAAATTACTATTCATGCAAATTCAACCTCTTATTAGAATATAAGTCCCAATGTGTTTTGATGACTAAGTGTACTATTCTATCATGATTTTTCCATCATGACTATTCCATAATCTCCCATTATTCTGTAAGATAGGTTACTACTTTTCGATTCCTTATCTGTGATCTAAAGGTTTCTTACATATTCATCACATTGATGTAAGTTTCATTCTTCTACCAAAGTTTGTCTTCCTTAGCTTAAATAATCCCATTTACAATTGATAGGATTATTTCTATATGAGAAAACAACATGGTGCTTCAAAACAACCAGGTTTATTTTCCTTCACCCATATTGGTTTCTCAAGATCCTTTATTGATCATTATTTTTCAAGGATAATAATTTAACCAATTTTGTGGGTCTCTTGCATTACTGTCAAAGGTTTTGAGTCATGCTCACTAGATGGAACATGTGAAGGACAATATAAATCATAGATAGAATAAGAATATTCCCATGCAACAATTATTTTTATTCATACCCAATCACCCGAGGTTATCACTATTCAATTATTCTGAGATGCATGCTTATCATTCATTCACAAGATTCCCTAATCTTAAATTGGCTTACTTAATTATCATCAAGAATAGGTTTAATAATAGGGGTGGAAGGAGCATGAGGAGTCATGTTTGATCCCGAGGGAAAATAAGTATCTTCCTATGCCTAGGGGTTGGGGATAGCAATAAATAATCAAGTGAAATAATATTCTCTTCTCCAAGGCATGTCTACCACCACTAGTTTTGGGATAAATGAGGTGATAATTATAGGAGATTCAAGGATCATTATTAAGTCCCTAATCTTTAGGGAGACACTGAAGGATCTCCAATTGGCCTCAATCATTGTCAGAGTTACAAAGCTAACCCAAAATATGAACAAATAGACTCACTATCATGTCCTATGAGAAAATAATGGAAAGGTAGATACTTTGGCCAGAGAAGCATCGACCATGCCACAAGGACTCTTAAAAAATAATAGGGGAGTCAAATTTATCCATATCCCTTAAGGAAAACACATGCATCACCACAAAAATGTAAGTGAAACGAGTAACGATCACATGGAAATATTAAAGGCATGTAGGACATGTTATAGTGCAAGTTGTAGATTGGGAAAAGTCTGACCTAACCATGAAGCAAGTGCTACAACTTGGGAATCCTACACCCAATGTCACCTTGATGTA
>CBVK0100306729.1:450-13957 GCA_900067695.1 Picea abies
GTTATAACATAACATCAAAATCAAGATCAGAACATAGCATATCCCATTGATTGAATAAAAGGTAGACACATGGATGTATTAAACCAATAAGAAAAAGAGAAGATGAAGCCTCCAAATTGTCAACTTCACATAAATCCTTGTCTCAAAATATCATAAAGAAACAAAACCATCAGCTTGACATCAAAACTTGAAAATAATTTCCACAGTAAATTTTTCACTATATTAATTAACAATCAAGAAACAAAAAACATTGCAATATGAATAATGAATTCAAGCATGAAGAAAGAAAACAGAGTAGAAAAGAGTGTCTAACCATCCATATGCCTTTGCTATTAAGTTTCAAATAGAACATAAATGCCTTTACAAGGAGTTTCACAAAAAAGTCCTCTGGATCTCCCATTTTTCCACCTACTACTTCTCATTCTACAGATTTTATATAGAAACAATACATAATTATCAAGATCCAAAAGAAATGGATCTAAAAACCTTCTCATCTATATTTAGTTTCTTGTTTCAAATAATCAAGGAGAAGATCCAATCTGATATCCAATTCGAATTGATGAGGTGGCTTGTCAACTGTTGTCCATGAGATTTTTCAGGAAAACAAATCTGGTAAATTCTTGAAAAATAGGGTCCAACAATATATTCGTATCTCTTAAAAGGTGATATCTGTGTAAAACCTGAGAGATATTTTTGTGAAGGGACTCGTTCCCATCAAAAACCTCTTTTGGTTTCAAAAAATTCATCACCATATGTTCTCCAACCTCTCCCAAAATTACTGACTAAAACGGGAAATTATTTATTGTGAAATATCAAAAAATTAGGCCTCAAAAATCAATTCGAAACTCTTAAAATGTGATTGTTGTGTAAAAACTGAGAGAGGTTTTTGTGAAGGGGAATGTTCCCAACAAAAACCTCTTTTGGTTTCAAAAAATTCATCTCCATCTATTCTGCAACCTCTCTTGAAGATAAAGACTATAACAGGTAAAAAAACAGAGTATTTCCTGTAGCTTTTCTGGTTCTGCAAAATAATAGCCTTTGTCATCAGAAAACACTGCTTCAGCTTTTGATGATCTAGCGGTTGCTCTTGTTACAAGTCCTGTAGAGAATATAACAATTTGATTACCTTATTTTAATGATTCTTTATGTATTGGGGACATTCTTGTCTTTCGTTTGATATATGCTTTAGCATCTTCAGAATGGTCTTCTTTTGTTTTTAAATCTGCCTCAGGAAGAATTTCGTTTTTTGTTCCCCATTTGGGTCTCTTACCTCTGTTGGTCCCCGTCAACCTGATATCATCCATTTCTTCTTTAACAGGGGTTTCATCAATTGAAATATTTTGTTTCTGTGTAACAGTCTTTTTTTCCTTTGCCTTTCTTTTGTTTGTTAGACTGTGTGTTAGGGTTTAAAGATTGCATGAGCCAGCTCTAGGGCTTCTGTAATTCTCTCAAAGCAGACATAACTAAATTCTTAATTAAGACTTGATGAAACAAACTGCTCTTTGCATTGGTGGAGAGTGACTGCACTCTCTTTGACATCTTTGTCAAGCTTTTGAGTAGAAAGCAAGGCAAATTTAAGAGATAATCTCCATTTAGATGCATTAATATCCCAATGTGGTAGATATAGACTAGTGAAAATCTACCTTCGTAGGTGATATACCTGTGGATAACGATTAGAGCAATGTGCCATTCAAGGTCTAATCCAGTTGCGAGGAACTCCCCTTCTCCAATTCGAATTTTTCTTATCTGGAAGCAGGAATTGATTGACAAACTATGTAACCACATGCTCTTTCTTCCACCATCTTTCTCCTCCAACCACCAATCTGCAAGATTTAGCAATTGTTTGTTCTATCACCAGCATCAACATCTTCCCGATCTCCACCTCGTGACCATCAAAGTTCAGTGCAAACTCCATGGAGACCTGTTCACCATGACCTTGGAAGCTAGTGAGGAATTCAAACCAACCAGCATCTCTAAATCTCTACGCCATCTGCGGATATGCCTCAAGAAGCTCGACACCCTCAGGTTCCAATCTAACCACTTACATGTTTCTCTTAGGCGCAATGAAACACGATGCTACAATAGGCACTGATCGGATTTTGAATTTACAAACTTCAACTGTTAACATATAACAGTTCTTCTGAGAAAAATACATGTGCTTATAATTCAACACAATCAGAATGACAAGTGGCAGGTTTAGATAATGATCTTTGGGAATTGAACGATTTGAAATGAGTCCTTTGTGGGTACAGAGCGATCCGATCATGTAACGGTTTGAATCACAAAATGATTCCAAAGCTATTGTGGGACACATGTGAACTCTCAAACCATGATCTGTGTCATCATAACGAAATCTGGGTGACGGGCGCATATCAAGGCATGATTATCTTTGTGCTACGGGAATAAGGCTATTCCCGTAGCGCTATTAATGACTTAGCATAATTTGAAATTGTAAAGTTCAAACAGGCATATAAAGTGACACATCATTTAAAACCATGTCTTACAACTCCAAACTTAAATAAATTATTCAAAAAACTGAAATGCAAACCATAATACCCTAAAAACAATGATTAAAATCAAATGAAAGTAGATAATAAAGTGTAGGTAGGAAGGGTTTAGGATTAGGGTTTCTCACTAAATCAAGACAAAATTAGAGACTAACATTGGCTCCTTCTGGGGTATGATGCTCTCCCCGTGAGGCATCAAGAACAAATAGACCATTGTGCCTTTTCCTCTGTGCATCCGTGCAACGCAACCTGCAAAATTTTGTTTCTGCAAACATTCACATTTTTCTTTGTTGTGCCTAGTCCATTGGGTTATGGAGTCAGTTAATATCATTCAAATCTGGCCCAAACTTGTGCAACCCTGCTCCTCATTTGAAGCCAAAACTACCCCTGTCAATAGTGCTTTATATGCATTGGGCATGGAGTCTTTATTTCAAAACTGAAACCAAATTTTCTGCTGCAAACTAACAGACTGAAAATAATCTCATACTTGATGGCGAGCTTATTCTTCTATCTATTCCTACTTCTAACCAATAAAAACCGGCTCATCATGTGACATCATGCTTCCAATGAAGCCATGATAACATCAAACCATTTACCAAATCTCTTTCAACGCAGATAGAAATCATAGAAGAATTATTTATGTGTGACAGAATTTTAATTTGTAATACATACCTACAACCCTCATCTGATTTAATTCCAAAAATAGCAAGGCTGAAATCTTCTGAGAAACATAAATCCACGTAAACGGCTATTGGATCATAGAAAGAAGTAGATTGATAACTGAAAATGGTTACCTCTGTTTGTTGCTCGATACTTCCATATACTGGTTCTGACTATACATGACAAATGGGTAGAATGTTCTCATAAACGTGTTGATCAAATCTAACATTGCCATATGTTGCCTCATATATATGTTCTTGATGAGAAGCCTCTTGATTTTCCTCCTTAATCACATGTAACAACATATCATAGGAATCCACTTGAAGGAGTTGAGGAAAGACCTCTTCTTCAACTATTTTTTCATTCAGATCTAAGACAACAGGTGCATCAGAAACAAAATCTAATGCATTCACAACTATGCATTATTTGTCCCTGTCATCAATTGAATCTTGATGATCTTCCTCAACAACATAATTTTCATTCTTACCATCAGAAGAAAAATTTTATTTCTGTTGAATATGCTTCTCAAATATATCGCAACAATTTTCAAAAAGACTTTCAGCTGAAAAAAACTTCTTTACAAAACATATTGAAAGCATTATGAAAACTTTCCAATGAGTTAATACTTGAAGCTGGAAGAGATCTGCACCAGTCAATGGATGCTCCCTTCAATGAGTATCTGAAGAGCTTGATCTTGACATCCTCATGCACAATCTGACGTTCATGAATAAACTCATGAAAATCTAGCAGATTCTCAGCCGGAACCTCTCAATATCCACCTTTAAATGTAGGAAGGATACCTTCCCATTCATCTCTGCTAAGCATTGGGTTTGGAAAACCAACTACATCTGAAAAATCATAAAAAACAAACTTTTGAGCCAAAATGGCTTCCATGCTTGGATCCAGTGGAGTCGTTTATTAATCTTTAGACAGTGGAGTCGTCGTGGTGAAAGATCTGCAGTCATCTATTTGTCCCCTTCATGTTCACCATCAAGAAGTGGATCTGATCGTTGTTGTTCTCCCAGGGATAAATACTTTGTGTCTCTGTCCCCGACAACAGCGCCAAAAGATGTTAGTCCCTAAAGTTGCACTTGACTGTGAGAGGGCAAGCTAGGGCATCATCGAGTTATTGCAAAAGTGTTTTGAGGGTTTTTATGGTTTGGTTTTTCAATAAGGTGGTTGAAAACTGGCTCAAGGTTATAACATAACATCAAAATCAAGATCAGAACATAGCATATCCCATTGACTGAATAAAAGGTAGACACATAGATGTATTAAACCAATAAGAAAAAGAGAAGATGAAGCCTCCAATTTGTCAACTTCACATAAATCCTTGTCTCAGAATATCATAAAGAAACAAGACCATCAGCTTGACATCAAAACTTGAAAATAATTTCCACAGTAATTTTTTCACTATATTAATTAACAATCAAGAAACAAAAAGCATTGCAATCTGAATAATGAATTCAAGCATGAAGAAAGAAAATAGAGTAGAAAAAAGTGTCTAACCATCCATATTCCTTTTCTATTAAGTTTCAAATAGAACATAAATGCCTTTACAAGGAGTTTCACAAAAAAGTCCTCTGGATCTCCCATTTTTCCACCTCCTACTTCTCATTCTACATAGTTTATATAGAAACAATACATAATTATCAAGATCCAAAAGAAATGGATCTGAAAACCTCCTCATCTATATTTATTTTCTTGTTTCAAATAATCAAGGAGAAGATCCAATCTGATCTCCAATTCGAATTGATGAGGTGGCTTGTCAATTGTTGTCCATGAGATTTTTCAGGAAAACAAATCTGGTAAATTCCTGAAAAATAGGGTCCAACAATCTCTTCATATCTTAAATGGTGATAGTTGTGTAAAAAATGAGAGATTTTTTTGTGAAGGGACTCATTCCCATCAAAAACCTCTTTTTGTTTCAAAAAATTCATCACCATATGTTCTCCAACCTCTCCCAAAATTACTGACTAAAACAGGAAATTATTTATTGTGAAATATCAGAAAATTAGGCCTCAAAGATCAATTTAAATCTCTTAAAATGTGATTGTTGTGTAAAAACCGAGAGAGGTTTTTGTGAAGGAGCACTTTCCCAACAAAAACCTCTTTTGGTTTCAAAAAATTCATCTCCAGCTATTCTGCAACCTCTCTTAAAGATAAAGACTATAACAGGTAAAAAAACTGAGTATTTCCTATAGCTTTTCTAGTTCTGCAAAATAATAGCCTTTGTCATCAGAAAACACTGCTTCATCTTTTGATGATCTGGTGGTTTCTCTTGTTACAAGTCCTATAGAGAATATAACAATTTGATTACCTTATTTTAATGATTCTTTATGTACTGGGGACATTCTTGTCTTTCGTTTGATATCTGCTTTAGCATCTTCAGAATGGTCTTCTTCTATTTTTAAATCTGCCTCAGGAAGAATTTCATTTTTTGTTTCCCATTTGGGTCTCTTACCTCTGTTGGTCCTTGTCACCCTGATATCATCCATTTCTTCTTTAACAGGGGTTTCTTCAATTGAAATATTTTGTTTATGTGTAACATTTTTTTTTCCTTTGCCTTTCTTCTGTTTGTTGGACTGTGTGTTAGGGTTTAAAGATTGCATGAGCCAGCTCTAGGGCTTCTATAATTCTCTCAAAGCAAACATAACTAAAGTCTTAATTAAGACTTGATGAAATAGACTGCTCTTTGCATTGGTGGAGAGTTACTGCACTCTCTTTGACATCTTTGTCAAGCTTTTGAGTAGAAAGTAAGGCAGATTTAAGAGATAATATCCATTTAGATGCATTAATATCCCAATGTGGTAGATATATACTAGTGAAAATCTACCTTCACAGGTGATATACCTGTGGATAACGATCAGAGAAGTGTGTCATTCAAGGTCTAATCCAGCTGTGAGGAACTCCCCTTCTCCAATTCGGATTTTTCTTATCTGAAAGCAAGAATTGATTGACAAAATATGTAACCACATGCTCTTTCTTCCACCATCTTTCTCCTCCAACCACCAATCTGCAAGCTTTAGAAATTGTCTATTCTGTCACCAGCATCAGCATTTTCCCAATCTTCACCTCGTGACCATCAAATTTCAGTGAAAACTCCATGGAGACATGTTCGTCGTGACCTTGGAAGGTAGTGAGGAATTCAAACCAACCAGCATCTCTAAATCTCTGCGCCATCTGCGGATATGCCTCAAGAAGCTCAACGCCCTCAGGTTCCAATCTGACCACTTACTCGTTTCTCTTAGGCGCAATGAAACATGATGCTACAACAGGCACTGATTGGATTTTGAATTTACAAACTTCAAATGTTAACATATAACAGTTCTTCTGAGAAAAATACATGCGCTTATAATTCAACACAATCAGAATGACAAGTGGCGGGTTTAGATGATGATCTTTGGGAATTGAACGATTTGAAATGAGTCCTTTGTGGGTACAGAGCGATCTAATCATGTAACGGTTTGAATCACAAAATTATTTCAAAGCTATTGTGGGACACATGCGAACTCTCAAACCACGATCTGTGTCATCATAACGAAATATGGGTGACGGGCGCATATCAAGGCATGATTATCTTTATGCTACAGGAATAAGGCTATTCCCGTAGCGCTATTAATGACTTAGCATAATTTGAAATTGTAAAGTTCAAACAGGCATATAAAGTGACGCATCATTTAAAACCATGTCTTACAACTCCAAACTTAAATAAATTATTCAAAAAACTGAAATGCAAACCATAAGACACTAAAAATAATGATTAAAATCAAATGAAAGCATATATAAAGTGCAGGTAGGAAGGGTTTAGGATTAGGGTTTCTCACTAAATCAAGACAAAATTAGAGACTAACACCATCCTCGAAATGAAGAGAAGTACTCAGGGGTTTTCCCCGAGCTTTTTAACACACACACACACACGCATATAAACCGAAACAAGGAAATATTACAATAAAAGGGTGTTATATCCAAGATTACACAAATTTACAAAGGGATTGTTCCAAAAAATAACTATTCTAGAGAATCTAAAACAAAATAAGCAACTCTCAAAAACAAACTAGAGAATTTGCTACAGACTGTACTTACTACATTCCATGTTTTCTTGCATGTAGTCTTCTTTATAAAGACACCTAAAAGCCTAATAACTTTTAAAAACATAATGACTAATGAAATGCATGTTATATATTAACCTCTTCCTGACTCATATCCAATGGGGTGAGTTCTATTGCTTGATGTCCATAGGTTCCTTTAATTGAATAATTGTCTCCTCTTCCTTGAGCTCTACCTGTGCAAAATTGATAGATACCCTAGTTTTTGAAGCTAAGGAAAGAGAATCCTTATGAATATTTAATGCCAAGTTCCTTAACATGTTACATTTACTTCCAAAATGTTTATCCTCTATCTTTACCGGACCAATAAGTTCATTATGGTCAAAAGCTAAGAAACACAGTGATTTGTGTTCTCGTGCACTTTGGATGTCACTAAGAACAAAGAAATTCTATTTAATTGAACATACTCCTTTTGTCTCGTCAATGTTCTTAGGAATTCTAAAATATCCATGTTGTCCATAATTATTTATTCCAATTTGTAATTCCTTCCAATATGAACAAGAATGGGAAAGATGAACCCAAATGAGAAGTCTCTACCCAACTGAAGGGAAAAGAATGAAATAGGGACCCTACCCGTCCTCTAGGGATTGGGTCATGGATTAAAACATTTTACCTAGAAATCCCCCCATGATGCAGGGGAATTCCAGAAGCTGTAAACTTATAAAAAAATATCCACTTAGCAAATGCAGCAATGAAGACAACCAAACCAAACTCCACAAAGCACTTTCCCCTAAGATAGAAGCAAAAAAATAATATCGAGACACTAAAACCAAGACATCGAATCCAAAAGACCAATATGTAGAAACAAAAATACAAAGAACAAACCAAAAACCTTGACCAGAATCCTTGAAATGCCTCTCAAATCTGGGTTAATAAAACCAAATTTTCCAAATAGGTGAATCCACATCTGAGAAAGGTCTTACCTAGAATTAGAAGGTTGCCTTGGTTACAAGAGCATTGGAGCAACAATATCTTGAACCCAATTGCTCCATTATCTCACAGTGTTGACAAAAAAAAATGAAATTCCATTCAATAGACGGAGCAGATGAGGGATCGCATGTTGGTATGACAAGGAGCAGTCCTTGCAAGTCCCATCCCAATGCAAGGTGTTGGATAAAATCATAAAGGATTCATGTGAAAATAAATGCATGTTTTATGTTTCATGTCCTACCTAAAATACATTTGGGGATATAACATAACGTCTTCCTCCCATTTTCCTCTAGTTCCCCATCACTAAGAGTGGTAACTTTCTTTGTAAATTGGTGATCTTCCATGTTATGAATATGTTTCACATGAAAGAATGAGATTTTGGAATACGTTCTTGCCTCCTTTTTGGTGTGTGTTATGGTCACTACAAGCCTGTTATCCAACAAAGTTGTTTTCCCTAACATCACTTTTATAATCACACTGGAATCCCCAATAACTATCAATGATCTGGAATTAGCTTCCTTGGATATGATAAGTCCTTGAAGAACTACATAAACTTCTACTATATTGTTGGTAGCTTTTCCAAGGCCCACATACAAGTTAATTATGTTCTTCCTTTGGGATCATAGAGAATCCCCCCTTGCTCCTAACACCCCTATTAATCACATATATTAATCTAACTAGTACAATAGAATAATAAGTGAGATTGTATCAATATACTTTCAAAGCACCCTCTATTTGTGGACCTCCTAGCTTGACCTGGAGAATGTGTAACAATTAATTTATTTGTATCCATTCATGCACGTACATAAGAAAATTTAAGATCGATTAAGTCTATCAATGTTCGATAAATGACCACAAAAGTAGGTCAATGGAACTACAAGATTACATCACAGAAAGACAATAAGTTAAAAACATATCAAAATAAATAATTGCAATCATATCAAAATCAATAACTTCAAACATATAGTATTTATTACTTTTGTGGTGTTTTATTATGGTATCTTAGGGTCCGCTTCTTGTGCTTGCTTCTATTCAATGGTTTTCTTAGCCTTTTTGAAATCTCTTGGGATTTTTTTAAATACAGATTTATTAACATTAGATGGTATTTTTTATAGTCTTTGCATTGTTTATTGGGCATTGCGATGTTCCTATTAAACTTGTTGAAAACCATAAAAAAAAATGAAGTTGCCTATAAACTTCAATGATGATACATAAAAAAATATAAAATGTGAAGGACTAGAAATATAAGTGAGTACATATAACATTAATTTAGACATATGTCACATGATATTATCTCTCTTCCTCCTAACAGTTTTGGATAATCTATGTAAGGCCCATTTATCACTAAATTGAAAATTTGGGAACCTTCTATGCAAATGTTCTAATTCTCTCTATGCACTACTACTACTACTTATTTATGCCCACTTTTTGTGGTATTCTTCCAACCACTCCCTCGTGACTATGGCCAAAATTTCATTATGGAAAATTGTGGCGCTGGCAAATTTTAAAATCTCTCTCTTTTATCATTACCTTG
The DNA here is from genome assembly GCA_900067695.1 of Picea abies. Classification (NCBI taxonomy): domain Eukaryota; kingdom Viridiplantae; phylum Streptophyta; class Pinopsida; order Pinales; family Pinaceae; genus Picea; species Picea abies. The sequence continues at coordinate 10,191 of CBVK0100306729.1, forward strand.
TGTATCATCATCATTAAATACATTTCCCTGTCTTCTACTAATTAAACATATTTTTGTCTCTACCGGTCCTCATCTCTGCACTCCATGCTCAAATATTAATATGCACATCATAGAACGAATAAGTGTCATGAAAAATGTAGTATATTGGATTTAATTTATTCTAAATTTCTCTAAAAATTGTAGGATAAATTGTACCATGGCTAACATGCTCAAATCTACTACGACTAATACCATTGGAACTTTCTCCTTGCCACACTAAATACAAGTAATCCATATCTGGGTATGGTCTCTCCTTTTTTGTTATAGTCTTTATAAATGATGTAAATATTTTTATCAAGTTTCTTTGCAACATATAACAGACTACAATAAGTAACGATTAGAATTATAAATGCAATTCTACATAAAATAAATATATATTTTTCAATATTATATAACAATCATAGAGTATGTAATTACTACTCACCGAGGTCTTTTTGTTGTTGATGCCTTTACCAGTTCCAATCTTGTTTCTTTTTTCTTATCTCACGTTCCTCTTTTTCCCTACATCTAATGCCATCATCTTAGGAATCTCCACCAAAATCCATATGACTTGTAAATCTATTAAAATGACACGCTACTAATTTAAGTACATAAAATATATGAAATGAAATATATGCATAATTTGACATGAACATTGAAAATATACATGCATAAGATCAACATATGCAAAGACGTAGAGACTAAACATCTAGCATTGTCGATTAGCCAAATATTTGTTGACAAACAACTTATTAACATTACTTGATCAAATGACCCAACTTCACCACTTATGGAATGAACATGCCATAGCAAGAGTTTCAAATGTATACAAGGCAGGCAAAGAAAAGTTTATTAAAAATGTTGTATCCATATTAAGAAAATAGTTTTGGAATGCTCTGTAGTCAAAGTTTGAATATGAGGTTAACGAAACTTCGAAGCTCATTTGATCATTCCTAATTGCACCAATCTGTTGGAATTAGTTACTGTCGAACTTGACATAGAAATACTAACAAAATGTTGGCACTCAACTCTAGAAACTAGTATAAAAATCATTGTATAGTAGGTGTTTTGGTATACATGGATTCCTAACTTGTCTTATATAGGGGAAAATTATTCAACCTTTAACCTTTTTTTCCTCTAAAGCTACATTGCAACATCTCTCAATTCATTATTTTTTGTTGATTTTAATGAGGTGCTATTTTTTTTTTAATCTTGGGTAGTTTCAAGCATTCAATTTATTAAAAAGTAATGTAACTAACCAAAGACCATGTACTATGGTCAAAGTCTCTAATATCTTGGGTAACTATGGATTTTGTAGTTTTGAAATTAGACTTGTCTAAGGCATGGAAAATGTCATTTTCATCTATCTCCTTACAGTAAGGAGTATAGGTGATTCTCCTATAGAACTTAAGAAACTTATGAGACTATAGTGGAAGATGAATAGAAAGCGAAGAGGAGGAATATGAGGAAAACGAAGATGGGGAGGAGGAAGGGGAAGAAGAAAAAGAGAAGAATGGGGGAGGTGGGAAGACGAAGAGGGAGAGGAGTGGGGAGAAAAGGAGGAGTGGAAGAGGGGAAGAGGGAGAAGGAGGAGTGGAAAGAGGGGAGGAAGGAGAAGAGGGAGAGGAGAGGAGAGGGAAACAAAAAGAGGAGTGGAAGAGGGAGAGGGAGAGGGAGAAGTAGCACAAGGAGCATAAGAGAGAGAGGGGGGGGGAGAAAAAGAGAAGTGGAAGACTGAGAGGAGGGAGGAGTGGAAGGAGATCAAGATGAAGGGGGAGAGAATTGAGGGGAGATGAAGGAGACTTGGAAACCATCTCTAAAACATATTTAAAGTCTTAAACCCAAATTTCATTTTCAAAACCCACCTCACATTTTGTTTTAAATGTGAAAATTTAGAGATAAAATTGGGGGCAAATGACAAAAAACTTATCTACGAATCCAAGAGATCTAATGATGCCCGCAAATATCCCTTGATTGCTCCTATTGAATACCCCCACAAATCTCTTTCAGCACTAGGAAGCTTTGTCCCAAACCCTCATGTGAGATGAAATGAGGGGGGGCTTTTTAGCTTATATTTGAAATTGACAATAATAAGCATGAAAAAATAGAGTTTGTGTCAATTCTTTTCTTGAATTATTCCATCAACTTTGCTTTGTTTATGTGTTGATTGTCACAGTGCTAGCATAAAGTGTGTGTTGTCCAGTGTCATATCAACATCGTTTCAAAGTCAACTTGGACCATAATAATAATAATTAATAATTATTATAATTAAAAATACCCTAGACCATGAGACAAACCCTTTATATGGAACCTTTTTCTTAGGACTAGGACGTGATGTTGATTCAAGGGTTTAACACACCAATGGTAGGTTTTCTCTCCCAAGTCATGCTTCAAGAATGGAAATTGGTGCCTTGAAACTATGCACTATTTTTAGGACATGGTGTGTAGCAACCTAAGGTCTTAGGCCCTACACATTACTTTAATGGCTCATCGACCATGAAATGGCCCCAAGCCACACCATGTGCACTCTAATAAGAATATTCAGCCCAAAAGTGGGATATGAGCTTGATTTTGAAGGTTTGGCACACCAAACATGTCTCATAGACCAAGACATTGTTTAAGTTAAAAAACTAGGGGTTTTGACTCTAATGATGCTTATATGGTTCATGGACCATGCAAATATTCCCAAACATTGATGTGTGAATTGTGCCCTCGATAAGATATATTTTTCCAACAAGTCTTCTAACCTAGGGCATGCTTCAAGGCCAAAAAAATAAGGATTTATGCCCTATATAAACCTTCTATGTCCATTGGACCATGCATAAGTCCATAGACCATCACACAATCCCATTGGAAGCTATCTTTGCACCAAGAGTGGGACACAAGCTTGATTCTCTAGTCTAATACACCAAGGATGGGTCTTATGGCCAAATAAATGTTCCAGTGTTAAAATGGAGGGGCTTGGTCCCTAAATTCCTAATATAAGACATGTAAGCCATGCATGAGGTCATAGAGCATGTGAGAAACTCTCTAGACAAAGTTGTTGGCCCACCTAATTTTACCAAGAATCACAACAAAGGCCTTCTAGAAGGATTACTAATCCTAGAAGTCGCATATGGGCTTGATTTATGGGATTGACACACTCGAGATGTGTCTCTTCATCCAAGACATGATTAAAGGAAAACAAAATAGGAGCTTGGGTTATATGTACTATGTGTAGGGCTGATGAGTAAAACATGCTTCAAGGGAAATTTCCAAGGGCTTAGACCTCAAATGAGTTATTTCTAAGGCGCATGGGATGTAAATTGGGGGGAAAATCACTCACATGCCCTTTTGATGGAATCTTTGGCACATATGTGGGATATATGCTTGATTCAAAGGTTTAGGGGTGGGACATGGGCCCAATTAAAAGGTTTGTCACACTAAGGGCGAGTATTTGGGCCTAAGACATGTGTATGGGATAAAATTCACTGACATAGGAACTATATCTACTTCTAAGAAACTATGAGAGGTCATAAACAATGCTTGTATAGCTTTTGGACAATGTTTAGGGCCCTAGACCATGCTATAAGCCCTCCATAAGGTATTTTTTCCCCAAAAAAGATATAAAATCCCAATTCCAGATTTTGGCATACTATGGAAGTGTGTCATAGCCTATTGTCGAGCTGCAGATATACCATGTTAATCAACATTTAATTGTCAACCCGGGAAGGTAGACTTAGAGGAACCAGCACAGGAAATGCAGGGTT
>CBVK0100306731.1:0-13059 GCA_900067695.1 Picea abies
AAATATATACCTGATGCTAATCATGTTATTTATTGGAATGTGATTCAGGTGGAGCAAGAAGGTGCTTTCCAAGTGCATCTGGTACACATTATGGATTGGAAAATCAAATAGCTCTGAAATTGAGCCATAGGGTTTGTAAAGGTCCAATGGACCTGGTATAGTGCTAAGGATGATACTTGGGAGCATGAGGATTCAATGCAGACAGAATACCCTCATATTTTTTAGGACTTTTGAATTTTGTTTTGTATATGTGTACATAATGCACCGAGGAAAATGCATAGATAAGGGGAGGGGATTGTAATATGCCTAGGCCGAACCCAATTGTAAATGTAAAATGCTAATGTACTTAAGTTGGTGAGTTGTTCGATATCATTTTTGTATGCATCTTTCATGGCATAGTGTGCACATGTACCGCACACTAAAATGATGAAGTGTGCGCATTCCAGGATACCGCACACAACAACTTAAGTTCATGTGATTTTGAGGCCAGGGAGCCTTTGTGTATATGTTGTGTTTTGTAGGCTGGGAAGACAGTTTTTGATGATTAGGATGAAGATCCTAGATGTTAAAGGCCAGTGTGCCTATTTTTGTATATGTCTCATCATTAATATAAAATACATCACTGCACGCAAATTGGCCATGATAAAAGAGTATGGAGGACTAAACTCCACTAGTTAGGGAAAGGGGGGGGATAAAAGTTAAGAAAAGGGGCTAATCTAGGGAGCTTAGGCAAAAAAGGAATATTATATTAATATTCCTTAAATCATAAATTATGGGAAATTATTTTATCCTAAGTTCTAAGGATGTGAACAACTGGGAAAAAGTAGCTCCCAACATGACAAGTGTTAGGTTGGGGACATGCATACATATAGTTTGGACTTAGTTCATTTTTGGATCATTCAATCATTCAGTCAATCTTTCCATGATCATTCACACACTCATTGAGCTATCCTACGTACCTTCCTATCATTATAACTGAACCTATACCTATACCCATACCTATTTGTGTATTTGGTTAGCTTGGGAGCTGGACTAAAGAAGCGGGTTGTCAGGCCCGTGGGATATTAAAGAGGCAAGTTGTCAAGCCCATGAGCAATTTCTCTCTGGGTGAGAGAATTGTTGGGAATTGATTTCCTGAAGGTGTTAAATTTCAACTACAGGGCTCTGAGACTTCCTGTCCGACTTGTTGTTGAAGCCTAGAAAGGAAGTGGGGCATCTAAAGGACTGTTGAGCAGAGAAGGGGCACACTTCCTGGGTTGGGAAATTCATGTGGGGAATGAGGGACTGTAGGTTGTTAGTTTGAGTTGACACCTATGACAAAGTCTTTCCTATGTCTAAGATCCATTAGCCTAGTTAGGAATCCTTTTACCCAAGTGGAGTTTAGTCCCAGCTCTGGGGTGACCCACTACTGAGAGTGATGAGTAGTGTGGTCTAAGGCTGGGAGGTTCACCAAAGGTCTTCACATAGTTGGTGATATTCTTACCAAGATAAGTGTGAGTTGTGTGATAAATTTACATGCTGCATTTTATTATTTATGTATTATTTTTATGGGTTTATCCTATGCATGGTTTATAACTGTCTTTATATTTATGGGTATTTTCTATATATGCTGCATGTATATGTTTACTTTTATTTCAATATGAATCCGTGAATTTACAAAATGTATTTTTTTGTTTACATTTTATATATTAAGTTCTACAAGAGTTCTATGTGTATATGTTTTAATTGCATGCAGTTCAAAATTTTTATGTGGCATAATTCAGTTGGATGTTGGGTATGTTGCAGTATGTTGAGTAGAGAACAAAAGCATTTTCTAGAGTAGCATGGCCCAAACTAGGTGGTCGGGGATGTTACAAGTTGTACTTTGTTCTCCTCTCTCTTCACATAATCTCTCGATGTTTTTTTCCTGTCGATTGACGAGGGATACATCAACTCGCTCCTTAGACAGATCTCTTCTTATCGAATTGAACACATTATCTAGGAGAAGAATCTAGAAACTATCTAGTACCTTATATTGTAGTCCTTAGTAGCAAGCCTCCTCATGATTGAGAATGGGTTTTCATCATTCACTCTTGATCAATTGATTCTATGAGTTTTTGAAATCAGATCCTCTATTCACACTCATTAGATTGTACTAGGTGCCTTGGGGTCCATCTTCATCATCGATGGGTCCCCCCACATCTATTAACGATATACATCATTGACCATTAGTTAGAATATTTCTACCATGCTAGACATCATCTCATATATTTGCATGTTGTATATTTGTACCATCATGGTTTGGGATGAAGACATTGGATTTGTGGACACATCACTCCATTACAACATCCAATCCCAAGTTGTGTTGGAGTATATCACTTGTATATAAAGACTTCAGGGGAGGTCTCCTTAGTGCTTATTGTATTCCTGACACCTGTATGTTCTGTCATAGATCCACATTGTATTTTTTGGTGGCTATGATTGAGATCATGATGTAGATCAACATTATATTGTCTCATGGATATGGTCTTCTTGATGACATGGATCCACTGTGTATTATTTCATGGCCATGCTCTAGCATTTCATTTCATGGATACAAAGTGTATTGTTTGGAGGCCATGCTCATTTAGATTCTAAGTATGTCTCCCTAGGGATTTCTCTGTATATATTATCATCCTTAGTGTTTGATTGCAGAACTTCTTTGGTTTCCAAAACTCCTTTTCTCTCTCCTCATGTTTCATCATATGCAAATTATTGTAATGTATTTCGTACATACACTCCTTTCCTGAACTCACACATTAGGTGGATTTTATTACAACATCAATTCCCACCCTAAAATCCAGAGAGGATGTCATCATAGGATTAAGGCCCTAATGCATCTTTTGTCTATGGTTTCACACTTTTTGGAGCCTTTTTTACCCAGTTTTAGAAATCCTCATGGGACACATAGTAGACAACAAGTAAGTGCCTCACATGACACTAGTTGTGCAACAAACGAGGCACTGTCAAGTTTCTAGAATTGGGGATTTAATAGGTGAGAGGTGAGATATGAGTTGGATCTTAGTGGCTTGGACCTAGGAACTCACATCATTCAAGTTTCTAGTGGCCTCTAGAAGATCTAGAAGCCTCTCCAAAGCCTCCTCCAAGAGCTATATAACAAAGGGAAGAAGAACTCAATAGCAAGGTTATGATGCCAAAACTACAGAGGTATTTAGGCAGAATTCATTGGATCCTAGCATGACGAAGGAGATATAAGGAGAAACAAGGATCAAGGAGATTGAAGGAGCCTACATCAACATTCGAGGTATGCTATCTTGATGTAGGTTCTTGTTTTCAATCTATATATCATTTGGTTTTCCCCTTGAATGTTTGTCATTGATGAATAAATGTTCAAATATGATATTTTAGATTATAGATCAGGTTAGATTCAAGATATATCTAGGATTCTAACATTGGAAAGAAAGTAGAATGGTTTTGTATTGTCTTTAGTGTGCAGGAAGCAAGTTGTAGAAGCTGTAGATGGAACTTTAGGATTGCAACAACCAAGATATGATAAGAACAACCTTCAAGAAAAGGAAATCCATTCACTCAACTCTTTGTATGTGATCCTATTGTTTGTTTCTAGGGAATCGATAGGAAGTCTACGCCCTCGTGTCTAGTATATATATGATTATCCTAGGGAGAACTTACTGATCTATTTTGTGAGATCCTTGTGAGAATTTTTTCCATAACAAGGGTGCTATCCTGATTTTCCATCTTCAATCTTGAACTAACTCCTCTGATATGATTATTGGGTGCCAAACTCTTCAATTATAATACTCTACTTGGTGAATTAGCACTAACTTTTCCTTCTTCTTCTTCAATCGTCTCTTCTCTTCTATCTCCTAGTCCAATATCCTCACTATATGTTGTTCTTTATTCTTGATTACAAATTCACAAGGGGGGTGGTTCAAAGGGGAAATACGTATATCTTCTTCGAACATATCTTGTGAGGTGATATAGAGAGTTTTCTACCTATAGCCATGGAATACCATCCATAATTTCCAATTATTCTCCTCCACCACTTGGGGATCCTCCATCTTCCTCTTCTTCTCCTATGCTTCTACTCTATGCCTCGGCTTCCTATGAGGTTGTAGCACTCTGCAACAACTAAGGGGTTCGTAATTTATCACTTGGGCCTCGGGGACTACTACTATTATTTATATCCCCACTAGACACCCTACTTGTAATGTCACACTTGTTCACGACCCTTTCTTCACTTGTGATCCTCTCTGAGACATCACACTCTTTCACACTTCCTCTTGGTGTGGTCTCATTTCTCTTCATCTCAGGACTGACCCCTTGTCACATTCCCCTTGCTATATTATTTCCACGACTTTGTTCCACTTTCCTTCTCAACTCAACTCTTCTTACGTATCTCTCAACTCTCTCTCTCTCTCCTCTTCTTGTCTAGGTCCATCCCATTACTCACCTCATTCTAAAAAATTATGGATCCTCCTCAATAGATCCATTTCACCTCTCATATTTCCTTATCTTTTCACACCGCCCCAATTCTAGGGGATTTAATCAACCATCTTGTCAAGATCCATGTGCATCCACCCTTTCTCCATGAAAAAAATCTTGATACATAGTGGGATTTCTTCCATCATTCATTTTCTTGAACCTTTTGCTAACTTTATTTCTTCCTTTCTAAAAGAATTAGTGTGTTCCACAACAAATTCAATAATATATCCCTCCTTTACTCGATCAAACTAGAAATCAATGGTTTGATTTCACTTATTGTCTAATACCTTCAACCTATCAAGTGTGTCTTGATCCCAAACCACTGGTTCTAGAGGCCAAAAAGTAGAATCGATATCAATTTTCCTTTCCATCCATCCATATAATAAAAAATGGAATTAAACAAAGAACAACTCATGCATATCAATGTAGAGATACTTATCTTTCCATATCTTCACATTTACTCTCAACCCTTGAGTTTACCACAGGGAAAACTCATGCTCCTTTATAGTTATCCAATCTGGAATTTTCTCTCGAAATGGATACCACCTCATTCTTTTCCTTCATCGTTCAATACAATACTTTCAGGTCCCAGAAACAAAACCATTTGTTGGGCCATTTCACTCTTGCAGGTGTCCTTCTTAATTCTAGGGGTTTTAGACCTAGGGTTAGTCCAGAGTTGACCAAAAAAAACCCAAGGCATCGGCATATCAATCTTCATCCTGGGATGAAGAAGGTATCACTTGATATGCAATGAGGAATAATGAAACCATTTGGTCTTGTGTTGGAGATGGAGTGCTAAGTACACAACAATCCATCTTGGTTGATTTTCATAAATCCCATGATTGACAACTTACTATCATTAATGTGTAAAAACAGTACACACACATATCCAAATAACAGATAAGTAACACATGATATATCAAAATCACAGTAACTTTATTGTCTCCCTCATTCCATCAAACAAAAACACACATTAAACAAATCATACATGACAACAACAAAGTCTTGTATTCCTAAGATGATTCCTAGACTTACAATAGATCGTTTCATGCGCATTCTTTCAGAACTTAGACATGGGATAGACTCTGACCATAATTAAAGAAATTACAATACCACAGAGGCTCAAAATGAGCTTGGAAACTATCATAACAACAACACCTAGTTCATCAATCCATTCAACAACTAACTATGTTTATGTTGACGCTTCTCTTTTTTATGTCTTTCTCTTCTTAGGATCTTTGTATTTTTCAATTATGTTCCACTTGTTATACTGACTAATACTCTCGCACGCTTCTTCCACCTACCTACATTGAATGTATCATTTTTGGAATCAATGCAATCTTAACTTCCTCGCTAGCTCGTGTTTTGTCAGGTCCATGTTTCCTTGGGTTGTTGGTAGTAATCATTTAGAGAAATTTCCTAATGATTCCTTTCTTGATTCCAGTGTGCATCTTCTTGATTTATGGTGTGCATTCAAAACTCAGACTGCATTGGGCACAAAATATCAAAACTTGGTTCGATGCACACTTGATGTCAATCCTCACGCATTATCTTGATTCGAGGATTCATGATTGAGTTGGTGAAATATTGTACAAGACTAGGGGGAGTTTTATTATAGGATTATTATGTAATTGCCTATGAATCACATAAACTAAAATCTCACGAAGAAAAATATGCACCTCATTATCTATAATTTAATTCTATTGTGCATACTTTAAAAATGTTGTGACACTACTTATTAGGAAGGAATTTTTTGTTGAAAACTGATAATATTAGTCTTAAACACATTTAGAACCAAAAGAAATTGAATGAAAGACAAGTTAGATGCCTTGATTTTCTAAGTGAGTACGATTTCGAAATAGAACATATCAAAGGAAAGGAAAATAAGATAGAAGATGCACTTAGTAGGAAACTAATTGCAATTTCTAGAAGTACCATGAAATCTGATCTGAAACAAAAAATTACATCAACAACGGAAAAAGATGAAGATTATAGAAAAATTCAGAAAAAATGTCAGAATAGTAAATCAATCAAGGGATAATCAAATTTTAGTTGCAATAAGGAAGATTTAGTTTTGTACCAAAAAAAAATTTGCACTCCAAACAACAAAAAATTAAATAATTTGATACTAGCTAAAATACATAAGAAGCCTTATTCAGGTAAATAATTTGATACTAGCTAAAATACATAAGAAGCCTTATTCAGGTCACCCTGGGTACCAAAAGGCTACAACAACTTTGAATAAAGAGTATTCTTTGCTAGGGATGAAAACAAAAGTAGTTGAATACTTTGCTAGGTGCCTTGATTGCTAGCAGGTTAAGGATGAGCACCGTCACCTAGCCAGATTATTGCAGGCCATTCCCATTCCTGAATGGAAATGGGAGGTGATCAATATGGACTTTATTATAGGACTACCTACAACTAAGAAAAAAAATGACTTTATAATGTTAGTAGTAGACAAACTTTCAAAATATGCACATGTTGGATTGGCAGTTTTGGAATACAGTTTTGAGAAAAATCCTAAGTATAGAAGAAGTGCATAGAAGAGGTCCACAAAAGAGAAGAAGAATAAGTATGAGGAAGTTTGCAACTGAGATGCATCGAGAAGGACAACAGACAATAAGAATAATAAAACAAGGAATAAAGAAGAATAAAGCAGGAGAAGAAATAAGATAGAAAGGAAAGATGACAACTCAACATTCTAAAGATGGAAGGACGCACAAAATCAACATGTAGAAGGAAAAAGAAGAAGAAAGTAGTTGAACATCCAGTTAACGGAATTATCCATGCAATGTAATGGGTTTTTGGATGAACCAGGTAGGTTTTTAAGCCATAGACAATGTAATGGGTTTTTGGATGAACCAGGTAGGTTTTTAAGCCATAGATTTGATGTATAAACATGTAACGGGTTGGGATATTACGGATTCCTTGTTGAGTTTTTTTCTATCATGTTATGTTGTGTTGAGGTTCATTCAGTTTCTATTATTGTCTTTTTTTAGTCTATAACAGAGAGGCATCTGTGTCTGAATGGATGGGATGATGTAGAGAGGGAGAGGCTTTCACTGCAGAGTGGCTAGGCTAGTAGAAGCAAAAGATAAAGATGATACATCTTTGTAAGAACAGTGTGCAAGCCTGAATCACTTAACGAAAGCATAACAAAGAATCCATCTATTGTGGACGTAGCCCGGAGTTGGGTGAACCACATTAAATATTGTGTTGTGTGTCTTTTATGTAGTTTCTTATGAATTTTGCATGGTTGCATAGTATATTAGACTTATCTTATGTTTAATCACGACACACTATTCATAATTGTTAAAGAAATTAGTTTATGTAGTAATATGAAATATATGGGTAATGTGAATCTGAATCACTGAGTAGATAATACAAAATAAGGACAAACTTATGTGCATATAATTGATAAGGAAGAATGAACCGAATGAATTCCTCCCGATCCCCCACTATTGTAGAAACATGGTTCTCACAGTCCCAATAGATACCTCGAGTGAGACTTCATATGCGCAAGTGGGTGATATCGAAAGGGCCTGTGTCTAGTGGGGTTTTTTTTGTCATAGATAAATCAAACCTAGGGTCTTATAAATCGTGCTCAACGCCAATAAATGGTTCCATTTTTAGAACCCATAATTTTCTATTGAGGGGATGTTTTGGAGGCCTATCAAGAAGGAGATCTCGGAATGGTTGGAAATGAAGGAATGGGAGTTTTCTTGACAAGACAAAAGAAACCATTATATGAGTGACAAGCAATGGATGCAAAGGAATGTGTACATGGATCTGCTTGAAATTTTCTTTGGTGAATTTCCAATTATTATGATTGAGTGGCTAGAAATATTAGTGTAGAAAAATGGAAGGTACAAGGCTACAATGTCGAGGAAGTGGACTCCTAAATTGGTAAGAAAACTAAATTATGTTAGTAACCCAACTACTCATGTAGTTGATTTTTGGTTGGATAGCATACTAGGAGGTTATATTATAGAGTTTGCGATAGATTGTATCCAATCACACAGTGTCGTAGAAATGGATTTTTTCAAAGGTCCTTATGGGAGGTTCTTGAAATCATTAGGTACATGGATAAATATGGTATTGTGTGACAAGCATGTGATTATAATGGAATCTGAATGCTAAGGGGATTCACGCACATAGGGGAACCAAGGGATGCCAAGAACATAGTCTAAGAGAATGAAGGAAGCAATGAAAAAAGAAAGCAGGGACTGAGGATGCAAGAAGAGGGTATACCAAAGGAAGAATATGAGTTTGGAGAGTTGCACAGAGGAAGGAGGTAGAAGAGGAAAAATATTGGGGCTGAGAAAGGAGAGTAGCACAGTGATCCAGAGGGCAGATAACCTTGTGCACTAGTCCAAATCATGGATATACCATATATAGGAGGAGGGGAAGAGGAGTTTCAGTCCAATCTAGTTATAGAAGAAATGGTAAGTCCTACTTAAACATGATCATGTGTCGAATCCATGACCCCATGTTTGTTACCACAGTTAGAAATAATATTTGAATACTTATAAAAAGTAATTATAGTCATCCACAGTGGACTGAGTAGTAGAAATCAAAGTATTGGAAGTAGTGTGCAGAGTTAGAGTCAGAATCAGAGTCAACCAACATCACCAAGCAGAGGGAATACACAAAGAAACCTCAAAGGGGTATAAAAAACCATTAAACTACCTGAGTTCTAGGGATTTGGCCTAGAGGACCCGAAACAACACCTTTTTTGTCTACAAGACAATTTGGGCCTCAAAGAATATCCAAGGCGAGGCTGTGAAGATATTGCAATAATTTGGGCCTCAAAGAATATCCAAGGCGAGGCTGTGAAGATATTGCAATTGGAAACAAGATTTAGAGGCCATGTGTTGGTCTGGTACATGAAGCTGCAGAGTACCACACCTACATGATAGTCCAAAACTTTGGCAGAGATAAGGAAATCACTATTGAAGGAGTTCAATAAACCAAAGTCGAAGTCATAGTACATTGCAGAATTGAAGGAGATTAAACAGGTAAAAAAAAAGTTAGTATGAGATTTTGATAAAAGGTTTAAGTATCTTATGGGTAAACTAACTTTCCATATCATCGATCAACAACATTGAGAATGGTTTATTACATGGCTTCTACCACACATTCCCAGGTCATTGGTTCAACAGACGATTGTGTCCCAGTCTAAGGCACTAGAGATTGCAATGAAATTGGAATCATCTCCTGTAGGAGACAGTGGAGGGATGGCGCAAGTGCAGAACCAGTTGGTTGCATTGAAAATTCAACTGGAAGAACTGAAAATGTGAAAGAAGAAACATGAGAAAGTCTGGTGTACCAAATGTAGGATTGAAGGTCATCACAAGGACGAATTCCCAACTGGTGTACCAAATGTAGGATTGAAGGTCATCACAAGGACGAATTCCCAAGATTCATACAATATTTGGTGACGGGAGTGCCAAAACCATTTTTGGGAGGAGGATATTGCAAGATATGTAAGAAATGGGGTCATCACCCAAATGAGTATCCATTACTACAAAAGTATCAAAGTACCCCAAGGAACTTGTTTTGTAAATTTTGCAAATCAGTGGAACATGAAGAGAAGGATTACCACACATTTGACTTAATGAGGGAGAGCACGTCATATATGTACATGATCTAGGAAGAGAATGTTTCAAAAGAAGGGGGTGGTCCATAATATTATACTCAAATAGGATTCAATCCAGGGAACATAGGAAACGTTTGCAGAGGCCGAGGTAGGGGAAATTTTGGTAGAGGAGGAAGAGGACCGATTATATGTTATAACTGAAATGAACCCAGATACCTGGCCTGCAACTACTAGAATCTGTGTACAACATGCACATATTGCAGATCACTAGACCATGTGATGGAAGAATGTCCCCAAATGGTTGTGAAATGGAAGGCCAGAGTAAACCAGAACCATAATACAAACCAAAATATACAAAAAAATCAGTCGAAAGACTCAATGAAGGACCGATAATAGAATTTGTTATGTGCAGAGGAGATATAACAGGGTATGCTATGATGAACGAAGGGAAGAAGACTTAACATTGGGTAAGGAATTCAGCAGGGCCTATGCCAGCCTTCAATGCACAGGAAGAAGATGAGACATATCAAAGATTAAGAAAATAATTACTCGTATTGGATTAGGGAGCGACAACGTCAACTGCACCTCATGTAGAAGATATCTTTTTGTCAGGGGAATTGAATGAAAAGGTATAGCATGCTAAAACAATTCCTAAAACGTTGTGTAGAGATAATGAAGGATGAAACTGCACTGAGTAGATGATATGACATGATTGATCACTGCACACAAGGAAGGGAAACTCTCGTCACACAAAAGATGGTAAAATAGGTACTCCATAGGAAGAGGACCAATGGAGAATTCACAAATTGGGGAGTATGATGTGAATAATATTATCTTAGACTAGGGATCTGCCGTGAATTTTTTACCTAATAATGATGATATGACATGATTGATCACTGCACACAAGGAAGGGAAACTCTCGTCACACAAAAGATGGTAAAATAGGTACTCCATAGGAAGAGGACCAATGGAGAATTCACAAATTGGGGAGTATGATGTGAATAATATTATCTTAGACTAGGGATCTGCCGTGAATTTTTTACCTAATAATACATGGGAGTTGATGGGAAAACCCAATTTAGTATGGTATCTTGTTCATCTAAGGCTCACGAATCAACACAATATAGTACCAATTATTCGGTTGACATGAGTACCCATGAACATAGATGGGGTGTGAAGCATGGAAAACTTTGACGTAATTGAGATCATGGATGATAGTCAATCATATCCACCACTGATGGGAATAGAATGGTATTTTGATAACTAGGCAATCATAAAATTGAATAGGAGGGATATGATATTTGAATTTGGATATTTAAAAGTCATTGCACACTTGGACCCATCAGAAGGAAAGAGATACATAGAGTTGTCCAAAGGAAATGACATTGACAATTTATACAACATGACTGTAAGGATGGAAGATTATGTCAACCCGACTTTTGATGGTGCACTAAGTTAGAAAAGTATCAGTTCATGTGAATCAAACTAGAAAGAAGTTATAGAGGATTGGCAGTAGAGAATACATGAAGTCTCCAATAGACGATGTGCATGTATAACCCAATCCATATGTTGGATTGGAACAGAGCTATGTGATCCACCCAAGTATGATGGATTAACTGATATAAGGGAACAGAGCTATGTGATCCACCCAAGTATGATGGATTAACTGATATAAGCATGTTTTTAAATTAATTTGATTTGTAGGTACCCAAGCAGCAAAGGATGTTAGCACTAGATGTTGTCCTGAAAGTGACTCTAGCCAGATGGTGGGCTGCACACAGAGAAGGAATAAGAGTCTAGTCACCGTGCAACAGACTAATGCAAATAAGGTTTGGCACTGAGGAAGAAAATATTGTACATAAGTATACATGAGAAAGTGATCCATAAGATCATGTTGAACATTACATATCTTTATGGAGTTCAGTACCAGAAAAAAAATGGACACATGGATTTATACACACACTGGACATAATTATGAAGAATTGGTATTTGGAATTAGAGATGGGAAGAGTTGGTCCATAGGTTCAAAATCAAATTTACATTTTAACATAAATATCCATCAATATATGAAGCTGTACAACCTATTTCAATGAAGATCTTCTCAAAACAAGGGATGATGGAGGTGGTACCCGTATGCAATGTGCACATAGACAAGATGACTATCCATGAGCTATTGGAATGCTACAATGTAGCTAAGGAAGAGCATGATGAAAAGGATCTCATATATGTACAAGTACCTGAGACAGAAGGAGAATGAGCAGTAGAAGAGACAAATCTTGAATCTGCCACATTTACATAGCCTATAAAGATGTGGAAGGTAAAAATTGGGACGACAAAGAATCCCAAGTTTGTGAAGATAAGTGATTATTGGAGTGATGAGACATTTGAGAAGATTGTGAACTTACTGCGAAATATCAAGACCTATTCCCAACAAAATTTTCATATATGAATGGAATAGTAAGAGACTTAGGGGAGATGAACATCCCACTAAAACTAGGATCTAAGCCAGTGTGACAGAGGCCTTACAGGTTAAATTTGAGGTATAAGGAGAAGGTGAAGGAAGAAATAGAAATGATATTGGATGAAGGAAACATATAAATAATAGAAGAATCTAAGTGGATCAGTCTAATAGTGGTGTAGGACAAGAAGACAGTTGGAATTAGGATCTATGTGGACCTAAGGAAGTTGAATGATGCATTCTTACATGGCCCATTCCCAACTCCATTTATGGATGAGATACTGGAGAACGTAGGAGCCTAAGAAACTTGTTATTTAATAGATGGATTATTAGGGTACCATCATATAATAATTGCATAGGAGGATGAACACAATACCACTTTTACAACTGAGTGGGGGAGTTATCAATATACAGTAATTACATTCGGATTGAAGAATTCCCCTATGATGTTTCCAGAGTAGTGGTTGTAGCATTCAAGGAGTTCATCCATAAGTTCCTAGAAGTATACTTGGATGATTGG
>CBVK0100306732.1:0-13952 GCA_900067695.1 Picea abies
TTACCTAGCATCAGGCCAACTCATATCCCTTCTTTGCCAAAACTCTGTTGAACAACTCTTTGAAAATCCTCTTGTGTAAAGGCCCATGCACCCTAACCCATTACTGAACACGTGTACACACTGACTGACTCACAACAACCCGCGTGTACCTACAAAAGCACGAAAAAAGGAAAGTAGCCGATGGAACAAAAAGCTATGGGTGAGTTAAATGAAACTCCCGGCCATGCATGGCCGAGGGTTTGTCCAAAAACCTAGCTCCTTCTAGCCTATAAAATAAGGGGTAGGGGTACCATTTGGAAGAGGAAAAAATATAGCAAAGAAACTCTGCCCATTTATGTATTCCATTGTCCCAACCCTTTATCCTTTCCTCATGCAAAAGGATATTTAACGCAAAGCAGTTGAAGGACAGAAGAAGACGAGCCCAGGATCAGGTTCAAGGAGTGGTGGCCGGTCTCAACTTTTGTAAGTTGACTCACTTTAAGTAATAAAGAGAATGATTTTCCCATCCCAATTCATGAACTGTCTATGGTTTGATTAGTTTATGTTTGATTTCTAACCCTTGAGTATCGAAGTAGCATGCATGCATAGTTGTTGTTTGTCTTGAGTGTGGGTCATCTTTGGAAGGAGCATTGCGAACAAGTAATCAAGCACAATGGAGGATTGACATCGAACGCCGGTAATAAGGTAGGTGGTCCTTTCCATGCATTTACTGAGAAAAGGGGATTTAAATCTTGGGATGTAGGTAAAAGGTAGTTTCTATTTGGTCAAATCTACATGCAAAGTATGAACTCTATTTGCTAGTTCGTAGGGTGTTTTTCCCAACAATAGAATTGGCGACCATGCCGGGGAGAATACTCTTTAGGGTTCCTAGAATTTTTATTTAAGTTTTTGGGTAGTTTAAAGACTAGGTTTTTTTTTCCTTGCCTATCTTTTCTTTTCGTTTCTGTAAGGTCTGAGCTAGAAGGGAGTCTGGTTTTCCATACCATCTTTCCCTGACTTTTTCTTGACTGTGTTTTTCGGGACAAAAAGAGGTACACGCGACCTGCATAAGACCTGAACGCGTGTACCCACACCCTATCCTCTTACAACTTGCATGTGAACGCTAGCTATAGAGATAGCAGTAGCGTGTAGGAGTTCAGAGAACCTTAGAGGTAGTCCTCCTCTTCCCTGTCAGAATCACACATTCTCAGGGGGTTTGCTGGAATTATGTCTGAGTCTTGCTTGCTAACAGTCCTATCTCAGATTGTTTTTTTCCTTATTATTTTTTCTTGCATTATTTGTTTTTCTGTTAGAAAGAGTATCCAAGCCTTCAAGGGATATTGGTTATCAATACTAGAGGCCTCTTTCTGGTCTAGTCTGTCTGTTTTCATATTTTTCCTTAGAGTTTAGATATACACGCGGCCTGTACAAGGTCAGCCCACGTGTACATGCCCTCTGTCTTTGTTCAGCACACGTTTGCACGCGTGCTGTTTGAGTGACAGTCGTGTGCTTGTACATGCTACTTTTTTTCAGGGTGGGGCAGTCATCCCCTCCTTTGATAAGAAGTATTCCTCTCAGGTGTTTGAATCTATGTTTGAACAGTTGGTAGCTTAGGCTTCATCTTACCCTTAGCATGCTTTTTCTCAGTTAAAAGTCGACAGCAATTTTTTTCTTTTTTCTTTTTTCTTATGGTTTTTAGACAAGCGTGAGAGTCATTTTTCTTACAATTTCCATTGTGTGATTCTTTAATCTGATTCTTTGTGATCTGTGCTTTAATCCAGAATTGTTTTTCTTGGTTTTTTTCTTGTCGGTATTTTCCCTTTCTTGCTTTACTAGCACTTAAATAAATAAAAAATCTCTTTTCATTTTCTTCTTTGGTTGAAGAGTGTGTTTCTGCATCATAGCTAGGGAAAAGTCTTTTATTTCATAAGTTTTTGTAGTTCACTTAGATCATAAGTATCTCGTAGTCGAGTGAAATTCCTTTGAGTTTGTTGTCCAAAATCTTAGAAAAATTAAAAATCTTTCTTTGTGAAAAGTTGTTGAAATTTTGCATTCAGTAAAAGTTTTTTGTTTCCAACTTTTTCATTCATTTTTTTCTTTCATCTTTTACACATCATCAGTTTCACCCTCATACCCCTTGATGTAATTCAAATCCATAAAAGCAACGCTAATTTTAAAATCTACTAGACTTTTATGTTTGTAGGGTTCACAAACTAGTTCAGGACTAGGGACTTGGATTAGGTTGGAGAGGAAACTCTTCAAGGTCATTCAAAACCAAACATTAGAGTCTGAGATAGGGAGTGTCTAAGTCCAGTTCAAAACCAAACATTAGAGTCTGAGATAGGGAGTGTCTAAGTCCAGTTTCATGGAAGTTATTTGAGAACCCCCTTTAACATAGGGGATAAACATGAGGTCACATGCGTAAAGGTAGCGGAGATAACCCCTCCAAAGCCGGACCAATCATAGCGGAGAACACATATAGAGGGTTTGTTTTGGGATTCTGTCGTTTGCATTTGTCACAGGGCTTCATGGGTCTCGAATCCATTCAAGGTCCTCAATTTTCTTCCAGACCATTTTCTCTCGATACCCTTGAAAGGTTTCAGGCTCGATACTCTACTCATTGTGGTCTACCCGACTTTCAACTATACCCGCCTGGTGACTATTCGTGTGTTGGCAACCTAGTTGCCATATTTTTAGGGACATACATAGGTGATTGTGGGGGTATACCATGGTACCTAGGACAAACATCGAGCCATGATTTGCAGATTATACCCAGAGGGTGCTTCCGTGTTCGAGTTTCACTTGCACCGGTAAGTTGCTCTAGTGTTGGTTGTTGTAACTGTTCTTCCAAATAGTTTAGTGATTGCTTGTCTTATCTCTTAGNNNNCTGTTCTTCCAAATAGTTTAGTGATTGCTTGTCTTATCTCTTAGGGGCTTATTTTTAGTGTGTGTTACTTTTGAACATTTAGAATACCTTAGCATGTCTTGGATCTTCTCACACAGTGGAGGATCCTGAGCTCTATCGGTCATGAAGGCTTCTTGGCCTGCCACCGATTACACTGGAGCCACCCTTGCCACCATTAAGGCGAAATCTAGACCAACAAGGGTCTTTTGAAGAGACCAGGTTACAAAACTTTGTGCCCGAACAACTCCCGAAGGAATCAACCATTTTGGACCTAGAAGCAACCACTCTTGGCTTGGTTGAAACCCCAACCACTGATATCTTGGCACCGTTTATTGTACCAATCCAATTTCACGAACGCCAGAAAGTTCCTCACATGACAATGGAAACAAATGATGTTACTTCTTCTGGAAATTCTTCAATTCCCACCACAGTTGCCACCATAGGAGAGTCATCTCCTAACCTACCATCATCAGTCAGAGCCACCATGGTCTCAGCCGCAACTACGTCGCATAGTGGACCGAACCCGTCTATGGCGGAGGTCACAACCCCCTTCACACCTAGTGCGACATGCCCTCCGTTCTCATACGATATGCCTAGTTCGGGTACAAGTCTTGTACTAACCTACTCCACTTTACAGACTTTGGGTCTGGGGGTAGGGAGCTCTAGCGCTCCTCTGCAAGGTCACCTTGGGGGCATTCCTGTCCCTTTTAATGCTTTTCATTATGCAAGAGGTCATATCCCTCCTTCGTCCCCTTCACTTGGTGGTCTGCATCAACAATCCACCGGGAAACCTACACACAATAGTTTATTTGGAGCGAGGAGTCAAGGAACACCTTCGCACAGTATGCCTGTAGGTTCGACACCATTTTCTTGGAACAGAACGTTTGGTAACAACAATTTCTCTTCATCCGCTTTCCTGACTGGGGGAAACCCAATTTTGGACAATCTACTCCTGTGCAAGGTACTATTCCTTCACAGGGGGCACACATAGCAGGACCTTGGAATTCAGGACAAGGATCCGTTCCCTCCTCTGGAATGCCATTCTGGGGTAATTATTTCCACAGTGAATGGAACCGTGGACAGACTACTATGCCTCTCCCCGCAGGACCGACATGGGGTAATCCTTCCTAAAGTCCTTCGAATAAAATGCATGCCCAACACTCTATGTCCTTTTTGGGAAATCAGCTGATGATGTCTCCACAGATGCAAAATCCTTATGCTGGTCAGGGCCATGGTTTCTACCAGAATCCAGGCCAGCAACCAAACTTTTTCTAGAAACCTGGTGCCAGTGAAACTCTAGGACCCTTTTTCCCAGGTTATCAACAACAACCCAAACTACCATTGCTAGAGACTTTACACTTGCCAGATTTGACAAGGTTGTTAAATGATCCTATTTGTCATGATCCACATTGGCCTCCTATGCCGACGAAGTTGCCTTCAGACATCCCAAAGTTCAAGGCGAAGCCTAATGAAGATCCAGGTGATCATGTGACTACCTTTCATCTTTGGTGCTCATCTAACTCATTGAAAGATGACTCCATACAATTGCGATTGTTTCAATGTACTCTTATTGGGAGTGCCACGAAATGGTACATTGAGCTCGATCGCTCAAGATAGGTGAACTGGCGATGGCCTTCCTTAACCATTTCCAGTTACCTGTGAGATACGATGTTGGCATAGAGCTGCTCGCCAATTTCAAACAGACAACAATGGACCATATCTTTGATCATATCCGAGAGTGGAGACACCGAAAGAGTTTAATCAAGGTACCAGTCCCACCAACATTCCTGCTTGAGTGGTTCCTTAAGTATTTGGTCCCACAATTATCAAAAGACGTTATGACATCCGAATTTTTCTCCGAAGAAGATGCCATCATGAGGGCTCAATAGTTTGAGCTCATTTATTCTCAGTTTGATTTATTATACAACATATTTCCAGATGTGCCACGTTCGATACTGGATAAAACTAGATAGAGAGATGGACCACATGCCGATGGTATTGTTGGTTTAGCACAAACCAAGTCCAGTGAGAAATTGACAAAACAATTGCAATAGTTATCCATACAACACACAGCGGCTAGCCAAACTACTGCTTTGGCTACTCCCCCTACCCAAATCTCGGAAGAACACACCGTGCAGTCGACTAACCCAAAGGCCACCCAACAGCCTGAAGGGAAGAAAAAACAACGAAAGAAGGGTAAGGGGGATAAAAAACCCACTGATAATGCTGGTAGGGAAAACACGGAAAAACAGAAGGCTAGGTATCCATGCAACTTGTGCGCGGAAGACCACCTGACCCATCTTTGTCCTCGACTTGCAGAGGCCCAAAAGTTTGTCACACAACAACAACAAGCAGTGTTGACTAATCCCTTTCAACATGGGCAAAATCTAACTCAAGTCTCTACAAGCACAAAAGGGGGCAGTCAAGAAACCTTCCCGCCTCCAAACAATCCCTCATCCGTGAACGTATATATGGTTAGGGGTGATGCTTTCATATCAACTAGAGTGCACGACTATAGTAAACCAAGCGCTTCTGAGAAGGCTAAAGAAGCTGATCTCCCATCTCTTCCTCTACAGATTGAGAAGACGTTGGGAGAAACAATGACACACATTCCAAAGGGTGCATTTAAAAAATCTTCTCACAACCCAAATGCAAGGGTCGCCCAGAATTACTCTGTGGTGGAGGATTTATCACAAACCCCTTGTGCGATGTCTGCTCTGGAGGTCCTCCAAAGCTGCCCTGCTCAGAGGAAATCCTTGTTAACCGCTTTGGTCTCTACTGAGACTTGTAATCTGGGCACCATCATGTTATATACAACCGACTTAAAACCTCGTCTTCCTTACCACATAGCGTTTCAGATAGTAGTGGCTCATCCCACAAAAACTTTTACTCGAAATATCTTCCGCACGGTGGTTGATGAGGGTGCCTCGACATGTGTTATGGCATTAGCATGTTGGAAGGCCATTGACCATCCTATTTTGTCTCCATCACCTACTCTCCTCACTACTTTCGATGGTCGTTCATTCCAACCACATGGCATCATTCCTTCTTTCCCTATGAAGTTAGGAGGGAAAACCATGTGTGTCGAAGTAGAGGTAGTCTATACTCCGCTCGACTATAACCTCTTGTTAGGATGGAGTTGGACTTATGCTATGTAAGCTGTGGTTGCTATAGTTTTCTGAGTCTTGTTGTTTCCACACGAGGGTCAGATAGTGACCATCGATCAATTGTCTTTCTCCAGACCTGACCCAGATTTGGGGGCATCCATGGTCCCGATGATTGATAATCCTCAACCAGGTGTCATTAACGTAGGAGTTGGTTTGTTACCATCCTTGATGGGTACCTTCGATTACCCACCTCCTCACGACGATATCAAATTTATATCTAATCATCATAAGGTTGATATTTTTCAAGTTTCGTCGTTCTGCATGACTTAAGGATCCTTGGATTCTTCCTTCCCCATCAGCCACGATCGATGAGACAGGGAACCCAGGCATGTCCATGCCCTTGTCTGCCACTGAGGTAGCATACTCTTTAGTCTAGCAAGCTTCAGCTAACCCTGATCCAACTCCTACAAAAGAGTTAGATCCACTTCTAGAGCCTATTTGGGCTCAAGGTTCTCTCACTAACATCGATTCATTAGACTTAGTCTTGCCTTCTGATGAAGTAGTAATCGAAGAAATGACTAGTCCAGACAAACCTTGGGAAGATATTCATCATAGATCATATTTTCTCCTAGAGTTAATCCAAATCAAAGCAGGAGAATTCACCGTTACCATAACGGGAGATCAGCCATGTCCCATTAATCTCTTAGCTACGCAGAAAATTTATGCCGAGGGCAATATGGAGACTATCATTGAAACTATACCCATCAACATCTACCGAAACCCTGGAGTCATGGAGAATGTCTTCGTCAGAGTGGATTGCTCCCCCAAAGAAATTCAAATTTACACGGATCTTTTCAAAGAATTCCACGACGTTTTTGCCTGGTCTTATGAGGAAATGCCAGGTATCGATCCGAAAATAGTTGAACATGAAATCACAACATATCCTGATGCCAAGCCTGTTCGACAAAAACTTCGTCCAGTTAATCCCAAGAAAGAAACAACCATCAATATTGAGGTTGAGAAATTGCTAAAGGTAGGTTTTATTTATCCTATCCATTTGACTCAATGGGTTTGAAATCCTCTGTTGGTCAATAAAAAACAAGGCATGATTCGTGGATGTACCAATTTCCGTGATTTGAACAAGGCTTGTCCCAAAGATAATTCTCCAACACCATTCATTGACCAGATCATTGATGAATGTGTCAGTTGTGAAGCCTTTTCTTTCATGGACGATTTTTCGGGATATAATCAAATCCAAATCAAACCTTAAGACCAACACAAAATGGCATTCATTTGTCCGTTGGGTACATTCGCATATCGTAAGATGCCTTTTGGCCTTAAAAATGCTGGAGCCACATTTCAACGGGCCATGCCTTTTTCTTTTCATGACCTCAAGCATATAGTCGAGGCCTATCTAGATGATTTAGCATCACACTCTCACAAGCGAATAGATCATCCCACAGACCTTAGACTAATCTTTGAACGCTGTCTCTACTTTAGGATTTGCTTGAATCCAAACAAGTGCAGCTTCTGTGTAATGTCAGGACATTTGTTAGGTTTCATTGTATCAACAACATGGATCATGGTTGATCCTCTTAAGGTGGAGGCAATAATCCAATTTCCCCCCCCATGCACAATCCTACAACTTCAGAGTCTACAAGGCAAGGCGAACTTCTTATGACGCTTCATCGCCAACTATGCCGAAATCACCAAGGGATTTATGCGTTTACTAAAGAAAGATGTTCCTTTTTTCTGGAATGAAGCTGCTCAATGCTCTTTCGATGCATTAAAACACGCCCTCACAACCGCACCTCTGCTACGGCCACCTAACTATAACAAAGATTTATTATTATATTTGGTTGCCGCAGAGTCAACCGTTGGCATGGTTTTAGTTCAGGAAGACGATTTGTTCTCAGAATACGTGATCTATTACCTGAGCCGAGGCCCCGTAGGAATGGAACTCAATTATTCTCATATCGAAAAACTTGCATTGGCAACAGTTCATGTTGTTCAACGGTTCCGTCATTATGTTCTGTTTCGCAAGACCACCATCATTGCTGTCATGAATCCATTCCAGTACATATTGACATGACAAGTTATAGGCAGAAAAATCAATAGATGGATAGTCATCCTCCAAGAATTTGACTTCGACTTCGTTTTAGCAAAGTCCAAGAAGTCATTGGACTTCGCAAAGCTTATTTCGGAACTTCTGGTTGATTCAGGTGACGTTGTGCCTGAGGAATCGCCTATCCAGGGAGATATGTTTTTGATTACATCCTCAGACCCCTGGTATGGAGATATACTTATCTATCTCCAGACTTTGAAATTCCCCACCTCTGCTACTCGTGACGAGCATCGACAGATACGCCATCAGGCTAAGAATTATCTCATACTCGATGATACATTGTATCAGAGAGGTGTAGACTGCATCTTAGGTGGATGTCTCAATCATGACGAGGCCATCATCGTGCTCAACGATTGCCATACTGGAGCTTGTGGCGGTCATTTATCTGGGTTGGCAACAACCCAAAAGATTCTATGAACAGGTTACTTTTGGCCGACACTTATCAAAGATTGTATCGAATCAGTCAAGAAGTGCCATCCATGCCAAATCTTCTCTCATAAGATGAGGTCACTTCCCGCTCCTATGTTTCCTGTCATCACAGTTGGTCCCTTTACTAAGTGGGGGATTGATTACACTACATGCAACCCCCCGTCAGCAAGGGGGCACCACCATATCATCATAGCTGTCGACTACTTCACTAAGTGGGTCAAAGCTATGCCAACATTTAAAGATGATGGAGAGACTGCGACTCTCTTCTTATTCAACCAGATCATAGCAAGGTCCGATGTCTTGAGAGAGATTGTCACTGACCATGGCAGTCACTTTCAGAACCAAATGATGACTGAATTAACATCAAAGATTAGGTTACGGCAGGAGAATTCATCACCTTACTACCCCCAAGCCAATGGGCAGGTGGAGGCTGTAAACAAAACTCTTAAGACTATTCTACAAGGAACTATCAACTCAGCCATGTCAAATTGGCATTTGATGTTATACTCAACATTATGGGCTTACTGAACATCTGTTAAGACTGCAACTGATTTCTCGCCTTTTCAACTCGTTTACGGATTGGAGGCAGTCTTGCCCATCGAATGTTAGATCCCATCTCTAAAATTGGTAGTACAATTATTGCCAGACACTTCTCCGCTTGAAGAATGGTTAGTACACCTTGAGTAGCTCAATGAGTAGCGTCGCGATGCGGCTCTGACCAACGTGGCTCACAAACATAAGGTCAAGTGTCAATATGATAGGTCCGTTCATCCTTGTATTTTCTCTGAGGGCAACTTTGTCCTGGTCTATGACCAAGATAAGGACTCCATGGGGGCAGGAAAGTTTAAACCCATGTGGTTCAGACCCTTCATCATAAAAGAGGTATTAAAAAAGGGCGCTTATCATTTGGTTGATTTTGAAGGGAATGCTTTAGCGGAGCCTAGAAATGGGCTCTACCTCAAGAAGTATTACTCATAGACAGGTCACTGTGGGTAACTTTCTGTAACATATGTATAGTCTTTGTACTATTACTTTTTAAGTTTCTTTTAAGTGTTATGGATGTGTCATTGATGTTATCTTTCATCAATATGGCAGATGTCAAGTGGTTCCGAGGTGTTCATTGGGTATGCAGACAGTGCTAGTCGGCACACGTGGAGGCTTGCCTCTGCAGCTTCGGTAATATTTACACCTCAGGGCCAGTTGTTATCTTCCGGAGGTATATGCTTAGGCGACACCACAAATAATGTCATTGAGTATAGTGCATTTATTGAGTTGCTTCGTGACGCCTTGTCATTGGGTATCTCTCATCTCTAGGTCTATCTCGATGCTCAACTGGTTGTATCGCAGCTAAACAGAGTATACCAGGTTCATTATCCAACTTTACACCGATGATTCTTTAGGGTACATCTCTTACAACGAAACTTTGATTATATTACATATTTTCATGTTCCTAGGAGATTAAACCAAATTATAGATACTCTAGCTAATCAAATTTTAGATTGGCATCTTGCACACATATGAAAGAACGTTGACATAAGCATGTAAATACATTTTTGCACACACGATCCTTAAGACACAAAATAT
Organism: Picea abies; assembly: GCA_900067695.1. Classification (NCBI taxonomy): domain Eukaryota; kingdom Viridiplantae; phylum Streptophyta; class Pinopsida; order Pinales; family Pinaceae; genus Picea; species Picea abies. Next base: position 10,130 of record CBVK0100306732.1, read on the forward strand.
AAATATCAAAAAACCATATATAACATCATAAAACAACCAGAGTACATAGATGGACGCAAGCACCTAAAAAATGGGACTAATAAATGAGTCACAAGGCTTATGCCCTCAAAAAATATATACAAGTAAGTGCTCGTGGCATGTAAAAAGTATAAATAGGTTCAGGGCCTATGGGACCTGTTATAATAGTCCACAGCATGGGCTAAATGCCTAAACAATCGGAGCCACGTCTGAGGTGCCCCCATGACATGAGGCTGCATGGATGGTGGTAGGTCCTCTATCTCTGCCATCAGGACTGTGCAAGTGAGTGCAGTGAAATTCCGCTCAACTCATCTAAGGACTCTCTCAGCCTCCCTGGCTGGGAGGTTCCCTGCTATTGCTGCTCCTCCGATGGCGGAAACTGCGGTTTCTGGCCGAGGATGACGCCTATTCCATGCATAATCGACAGGTCGCATGGGTCCCACATCTGCATACAACAAACATTTACCCGTCAAATACACTGGCATACAAAAAAATGATATATATCACAAAAATGACATAAAAATTACATATGCAAACAAAAAAAACTACAAAGGTGGAGACTTATCCATCTCCCCTCGCTCCTCACTAGGAGGCACGGGTATCTCAGGATCTCTAGAAAAATCTATCCCTGCATATGGGTAGTCCTCGATCACAGGGATCTGCCGTGACAGCCACACAAAGAAGGCATCATCGAAGGACTCATTGGTCCTTCCACCACCCTATCGTGACAGTAATATTGCCCATCTACACACTGCAGGAAATGAGGCCTGATGTCCTCGTACTACTTCCTGAGGGATAAAGCTCAAAACTCTCTTGAAGAAAAATGAACACAAGATCGTCCCGAACTCGAAATTCCTTTGTGTCCACTGTTGAAAATCTGTCAATTGCCTCTTCATGCACTCCAGTAATGTAGTACTCCAGTAAAAAATCAGTGCATTCAAGCACTGGATTACACAATTCATCTGTGTGCGAGAAGCCTGATGCAAGGCTGCAGAACCAGTAATCCGCCCAATCAGTAATAATATCGCCGACAGTGATAGGTTAGTGATCTTACTGATAGGTACCTGGGAACCCGCACGATCCATCCCAGCCTCACAATGCTCGGCTATCAGTTCCGATATCTTCCTCGGTCCCGCAAGAAATGTCCTAAAGTTGACTGGTTCCCCTCTCCTTGAGAGGCTAGTCAAAAAATAGATATCCTCAGTGGTGGGAACCAGTGATTTCCCCTCTAGCATAAAATCCTCTACATCAGGGTGGTAGTAGTCAATCAAGGCATTCAATAGCCTTGGTTGTGCACACATAAACAGACACAGAAAGAACTTCAGTAAACCGCATTGCATCAACACAACCACAACATTCGGATCTCCCGCAACCAACTCACTGATTGCTTCATGCTCTCTTTCCCTCCACTGGACATACATCCTGCCAACACAACAAGGTTCAGGAGGGTCAGCACTTGATTTTTAATTCTTTTTTCTACAAAGGGGGGGTCCACGTGAGCTGTAGAGGCAACAGTCACGTGTACATGCGGGAAGCCTTTACTCTGCTCGAGTGTACATGCGGCCTGTCTAGAGATAGCCCATGTGTACCTAGGGCCGACTTTTTTAGGGTCGGCGCCCACCCAAAAAATGAACTTAAAAACAAAATTGAAGAATTGAATAGCTAGATAAGGGAGTTTGTACTTACTTGGTCCAAGTGAAAGTTCGTTTCGTCAACTATAGCTCCCGGAATCACTGTTTTTAGCAAAGGGGGTCTTTTGGCTCCAGAGTCAATTTCCAAATCAGCAATGGTGATAATGAGCTACCAACTTCTATTTATAGACTTTTTGGCCTCTTTTTGTCACTTTTTTGGCCTCCCTTATCAATTTCTTTATACCAAAAACCATTTAGAGTGATTCAAAAATTATATGGGAGGGATTTGATCGGGTATTGGGACACTTTTTTGAGTTTTGAGAAAATTTTGACGGTCCATACATTTTTTTCCAAGAATCAACTTGAGTGTATAGGTTAGTTTATTACCCCAACTTTTGTGTCTCGTTGTCTTTTTCCTCTGCTATAGGATAGATCCCATCAGGTTGTGACATGGAGCCATCATATCTTCTTTAGAAGTGTCGCAACTTGGCGGTAGAGCTTACCAGAACATGGATGCCCTAGGTAGGTCCTGGTTGCATTATGGTGTCCATGCCGTCTCTAAAACACTGTAGGCTCGGGAGTCCTTATAGTCTTTCCTGAATATGAGTTTGAGCCTTATTTGCATGATTCTTCTTCGCTCTTTGTCTCACCCTCAGGACTCCCAAAAAAACAAATGGGTCTCCTTTTAAGCCCTTTTCAGACCCTCTAAAAATGAAAAGATTGCCAAGTAATCTTGTGGCCTTTCACGCTCGTTAAACTAAAATTTGAAGTCACATCTGTCCGGCGGTAGTTTACCCCTTTTTCAGTCCAGATGGTCAACTATAAGAACAAAGGTATACTCTATCAAATTTCCGTTCTTTAGAAGAGTACTCTCATGTATAATTTTATCCCTTTTTTGGGCTTGAGGGACTAAACTTACGAATAAGAAACCCCCATGGAGTCCATAGTTAAGATCTTTTCAGACTCCCTAAAATTGAAAAGATCACTGAGTGACCTTATTCTTTCACACTCATTAAATTGGTCCAGAAGAATATTCCTGACGGAGTCCATAGTTAAGCTTTTTTTAGACTCCTTAAAAGTGAAAAAATAGTCGAGTGATATTGTCCTTGTCACACTTGTTAAAATGGTTTTGAATCGACGTCTAATCGGTGCTAGTTTATCCCTTTTTCAAACCAACTAGACTATCTTCGAAAAAGGTACCCCAATGGAGTCTCCTTTTATGTTTCTTCAGACTCTCTAAATATGAAAAACCACCAAGCTTACCTTCTTTTGGGCTCGTTAAACTTACATTGAAGGACATTACCATTGTGTGTTTTATCAATTGCATTTGCATACCTTATCCACCAACCTTGTGACAATTTTCTTCTACATCTTAACACCTTTGGCCGCCAGAGGATTTTCCCCGAGTATCATTTTACCATAACATCAATCTTGTCCTTGTGCCTTGAGCTTGTATGTTTGCAATACTCATTCCTCCATTGTAACGTAATATTCCTTTATTCTTTTTCCAAAATTATCGAAAAGAACAAAAAAAATCAAATATACCCCAAAAAGAGGATGGGGAAAGTATTGTCTTTATTTGCAGCATAATGAGTTGCCCTTGGATAAAGCACATATGTTCGTTTGATCATTAGGATATGGGATGTAGTACGACCTTAGGAATATTTTCTCGCTATATAGAGTTGTGTCGTCCACCGTTTGGTTATCCTTCCAAACATATGGAGACTTTTCATTGCCTCCTGCTTCATAGACTTATGATTAACATATATGCTACCTAAGTCTCATCACGTGTCGTGCTATTGTCCAAGGGAAGTTTTCCACTAAGCCTGAGTCGACCCCTCTGCAAAATGTCTCATATCCGCATACTTGACCATCCCAAACATCCAATCAAGTCCTTGTTCGAAATCATTGAAGCCTTCAATCTGATCATCAAGATTATCACGTCAATGACCGACGAGCCATCAAAGACCTCTGGGTAGTACAGTCGTACACTCATATTACACTCCTACTCGAGTTTTGAAGATTTTAAAGTTGTTGCTTGAGCTCTGAAGATCTCATCTCTAGCCATTAGGCTGAATCAGCTTCTAGAAGATGGATACTCTATATGTATATCTTTCTGATTTTGAGATGTAGCTCCGCTGTGTATTGTTCGCGACTACTCTTTATAGTTATTT
>CBVK0100306733.1:364-13952 GCA_900067695.1 Picea abies
AGCCCGAAACCTGTCAAGGGTATCGAGAGCAAGTGTTCCGGAAGACGACTAAGGAACTCGAACGGGTTTGAGACCCATGAAGCTCCGTGGCAAATGCTAACGATGGAATCCCTTAACAGATCCTCTATATGTGTTCTCCACAACGTTCAGTCCATCTTTGGAGGGGTTATCTCCGCTGCCTTTCCTTACGCGACCTCGTGTTTAGCCCCTGTGTTAGAGGGGGGTCCTGAATAACTTTCCGTAACCGGACTTCTACACTCCCTAATGACAGACTCCAATGTTTGGTTTGGGTGGCCTTGGAGAATTTACTCTCCAACCTATTCCAAGGCCCTAGCCTGAGCTAATGTGTGCACCCTACAAACAAAAAGTCTACTTGATTTTATTAAGCGTTTCTTTTAGTGGGATTTTTAAATCTCAAGGTGCAGAAATGAAACTGATGGTGTGTAAAACAGACTCAAAGCCAAAATGCACAGAAATGCTAAAACAAACTTTTTCTTAACATGCAAAACCAGCAACTTTTCAATGAAAAGACTTCTTTTCTTTTTCAGATTTACTAAGATTTTATGCAGTAAATGAAGAGAACTTTCACTCAGATCTGTGAGCTACTTATGCTAAGCATGTACTACAAAAACTTATGCAAAATACTTCTTTCCAAGCTACTGACGCAACAACTCAATCCTTAAATCAAGAAGAAAACGAGAAAAAGGGAAAAATATAACCACAGATCGCAAGCAGGATCAGAGCATGAAATGCAATAGCAATCAAGGAAACACTAATTCCAAAACTTGCCTAAAAACCATGAAATAAATGTTTTTCTTATTTTGCTTTTTCTATCGAAAAACTAAAAAACAAGCACAAGCTAAGGGAGAAATGCCCTAACCTGTTGACTGTGCAGCCCCAGACTCTAAACTTCTGAGAGGAGCTCTTCTCACCACAGGAGGGGATGACTGCCCCACCCAAGCTAAAAAATCACCTAACAGGCCCGCGACTATCACCAAGACAGCACGTGTGTATCCGCGTGTTGTTCCACTACAGCGCACGGGTATCCGCGGGCTAAGCCTAATCAGGCCGCGGATATGTCTAAATACTGAGCAAAAAATTACACACAGACAATCTAGTCCTGAAAAAGGCTTCTGGTACTGACAACCAGAATCTCTAACAGGCTGAGAGGCTATCCATTTCAACAGAAAAAGATAAATTTGCAAAAAAGAAAAACCAATGTGAAGAAACACACAAAAAGAAAGACTGAAACACCAGACGATAACCCAATTCAGACCCAGACAGGATCCAGAAAGCCCCCTGAGAAGACAAGCTTCTGACAGGGGAAGAGGGGACTGCCTCTTAAACCTCCTGGTCACTACACGCTATTGAAACCACTACAGGACGCGGATATCCGCGTGCTGTAGAAGGTTAGGGCGCGGGCCACCCGCGGGTAGGGCTTCTGTAGGCCGCGGGTACCTCTGTGTGTCCCGAAAAGAAAATGTCGAGCGTCAGTGAAAGAGAACTGGTATTAACAACCAGGCTCTCTGCTAGCTTTCGACTAACAGAAAACAAAAAACAGCAAAGAAACTGAAATTTAATTCTCTAAACTACCAAAAGATCTTTCACCAAACCAAGAGACCCTAAGAGCAAAATATCCCCAGTGGAGTCGCCAATTCTGTTGTGAGGTATTCTACCCTACGGACTAATAAGCTAGGGTTCTAAGCTTATACGCAGATCATGACCCTTCAGATTTAACCTTTAACCTTCTACCCAAAATCTCAACCCCTTTTCTCAGACAAGCACAGGAAGAATGAACTAACCTTTTTACTGAAGGTCGAAGTAGATTCCCCGTTGAGTTGTTGTCTCCTTGCTGCTGCTGCTCCTTCCACAAAGCTATTCCTGCAAACAAGACAAAAACATACATGCATGCTACTGACCTACTAGGGGGTTAGAGATAAAACATAAATCAGATGACATAGATGAGATTCATGTATTTCGGGAAGGGAAAAGTATCTTTTTCATTAACATCAATACAAATCAACTTACAATGATTTCTGAGATTGGCCATCGTTCCTCGATCCTGATCCTGGGCTCTTCCTCTTCTTTCTGTCCTCCAACTGCTGCTGCAAGTATTTCTCCTAAATCTTAAGGCAAGGCTAAAAGGTTTGGACAGAACTGGCTTGGCAATTTGGCAGAGTTTCTTTGCTATGATTTTCCTCCTTTGAATAGTACCGCTACCCCTCCTTTTATAGGCTAGAAGGATCTAGGGTCTTTGGCGAACTCTCGGCCATGCATGGCTCGGAGTTCCAGTTAACTGACAAAAAGCCTTGTGTCCCAGCGGAAACTTTCCTGATTTTTTGCTTTGTTAGGTACCCGCGGGCTGTTTTGGGTTAGCCCGCGGATGCCCGCATGTAGTATAAGGACAGCAAGCGGATGCCCACGCCCAGTGAGAAGTTAGAGCGCGGGTTGCTTGTTTTAAGTGGTTTTTTGAGGATTTGTTCAGCATGGCTTTGGCTAGGAAGAGGCATGAGTTGGCCTATGGCTTTGGCTAGGAAGAGGCATGAGTTGGCCTGATGCCAGGTAAACCTATGTAGTGCATTTTAGGGTTATAACAAGGGGGCTCCGCTTCATTTCATTGTTGATAGCGACAGTTAGAAGAACCTGATCTTCGTAGAGGTTGTCTTTGAACCTGAAATTTGTCCAAAAATAAGAACATGGGAAAGTGGTGTGAATACCGTGAGATCGGAAGATGGCTCAGAGTTCCAGTTAACTGACAAAAAGCCTCGTGTCCCGGCGGAAACTTCCCTGATTTTTTGCTTTGTTAGGTATCCGCGGGCTGTAGTGGGCCTGCTAGCGGGGCCCCCGCGGGCTGTAGTGGGCCTGCTAGTGGGGCCCACGGGCTGTAGTGGGCCTGCCAGCGGATGATTTTTAAAAATGGAGTTTTTAGAAGAGTTTTTCAGCATGGCTTTGGCAATGAAGGGTAATGAGTTGGCCTGATGCCAGGTAAGCATGTGTGGTGCAATTTAGGGTTATAACATGCACTCCTACTACAAGGGTGAATGCACACTGGCTTCCCTATCAGTGGCTGACTTCTAAATAAATGGTGCATTGTTCAATTGGTGTAGTTACTTATTGGAATAACTCCTTTTCTCTTGTGAGGAATTTCAAGAGAAGGGAGACACCTTTACATACAGATATTTGTTTTTGGCCTATGCAATGATGAAGTGGAGGCAACCCATGGGAAGATAGTTAGCACCTGCCAACAAAGGTCACCTTACAAAGATATTTGAACCTTGGCATGCAAGGTCAGACTCAAAAAATATGGATTTCAACAACGTTTTGTTCCTAAAAAGGTATAATCAATTGATTGGCACCACCCAAAGGATTCATATACCCCAAGAGTTGTTGAATTTTCATACAAGGAACATCTCTTTTTCTATGAATCAACATTACACATTCGTCTAGCTTAGGAATGCAAAGCCTTCAGAATTTTATACAAGGCCTATACCATTCTATTTGGATGAGGAAATACTGGACAAGGAGATCATTTCTTGGCCAAGAGTTAAATGGACCCTACACAAGTCGGGCATGCATTACTCATTGCCACCAGAATGGTTAAATAAGAAGAGTTCAACAAAAGAGGAAGGTTTGATCTTAGGAAAGGTAAAAAATCTATATAATTCACCAATGGCCTCGGATTCCAAGGAAGAATATGAATACTAGCTACAGTGGACAAAGCGACCTTTTTTAGAATGCCCCAAACTTCTAGATGAGGCAATATTCTTAGGTAAAACCACTAACGAAATTTTATTTTTCTCCTTTATACAGGAGGTTCTGGCCAAGAATCCCTGAACCAATGTGTCTTCAATAGTCAACCTAGCTAAAATCATCAACCCTCAGCCTATATCGACTGTGCTACCTTACACCAGAGTAGCCACTTGGGAATCTCAGAATATTATCCATATTATCAATGACCCTGAGTCTAACCCCATCATACCTTTCACCATAGTCACTGAGAAAGAACCATAGTCACTGAGCAAGAACCATCACCACCCATTATGGATACAATAGTCCCACTACCATCAAATTCCCTAGAACCCATGCAACTTGATATTCCAGAAATGTTTCCCTCTCAGGAAATCCAACTGTTGGCACAGGGGCAGGCCCAGGGTTCAATGCTCAAGAGTGCACCAACAAAACCCTAACTACAGGCCCTTTCGACAACACCTGTGAAGCAGATGAAGTCTCACTCGAGTTAGAGGAAGGGGTGGTTGTAGGACTCATATGTCTGCAACCATAGATGGGACATAGATCTGTGATTATATCACTTAGCAATTACCTATCATAGATTATCCATCAATATTCAACCCTTATGATACTTCGCAGATAGCACAGAGCATCGCAGTATGTACTTAGATATAAGATAATTTAGCACTTAGCCACAACAAGATAGATTAGATTCAGCATATCAAGCACTAAGCATATTATATATCAAATCTAACATTCATTCATATCTCATAAGAACAAAGCATAACTAGATCTATCTAAACACATCAAATCATTTAGCAAGGGCAGAGACAAACACATCAGGTCGAGGCACAGAGCACAACACACAGAGTTATCATGGTTCACCCCAACCCTGGGGCTACATCCATAAAGTCTTCTTCTTTATTATCTCGGTCAAGCAGTTACAACATAGAGCTTCAACAATCCTTACTTTGCACAGGATAGAAGATTTGCGTAGCTCACTAGATCTTTCTTCCTTGCACTTCATCAAAAAATCATTCACAACAACTTGCACTTAGCCCTACAAGATTCTTACAATAATGCATAGAGCACCTACAATCCACATCTAATCACATAGGTCCAGTTACTAGCACTAAGCCATCAGCTATACACCACATAGATGTACTAATGTTCTTTACTTACATTGCCTGAGTACCTGTTTTTGGGTGGTGCGTTGTTCTACAAACCTCTTCATTCTTTTGACTGGGGTTAAGACCTTTAGTTGCACCTGTAGCATGTCTGTGTGCTGCTTTGCTTCTTGGAGTTGTGCCTCCAATGCCTGCAACTCTGGATTCTCTGTGAGGTTCTCATAAGTTTGAGTGCTTCTAGCGCTCAACTGCTTGTATTCCAAGGCAAAGGTTTTTAATGGGCCAAATGCACTACGGGCAGTTTCCTCCCTTAGATCTCTTATTTCTTGAGGAGTCTCAGGCATGGTACATAGTTCCAGATCTGTGATGTGCTATTGAAATTGTTGGATTACTTCTTCAATTTGTGTCACCTATTGTGTAATACGTTCTTCAATCTTTACTTCTATGACCGTCAGTGAAGTTCTTTGTGAACCCTTTCCTGTACTTCAAGTTTCTCTGCTAGAAATTGGTCCTTGCCTTGTTGTAACTATGATTTTTCCTCATCCCACTTCACTTTCAGGGAAATCTTTTTCCATTTTGTCTTACTCTATTTTTCTAGAAGTGCACTCTATACTTGCGTCAAAGCCTGGGTGGCTTGCGCTGTGTCTTCTTGAGCTTGTCGAAAGCGAGATTTGACTTTATCAACGACCTGGTGTAATTGGGTGGGATCATCGTCTGTTCCTGATGTTTTAACTATCAAAGGCACAATAGAAACTGCTCGTCTGGACTAGAGTGCCTACTGCACTTCTTGAAGTTCTCCCTTGATTCAAATAAATATCTCTTCCTACTTTGCTTCTTGTCTTTCTGCGATTTCTAGTGAATCATCATTCAATGCAGCAGTTAAGAAGTCGAAGTCATCTGGTGTGAGGGTAGTCTTAAACCTATTTCGAGGGGCCTTAGCTTTCTTTTGGGATGAGGGATTTGGTGGGGTAGTCTTCCTTTTCTTGGAGGGATCCTCCTCCTTTCTAGGCGGAGTGACCTCACCTTTGTTTTTCTTAACTTTTGTCCCTCCTAGCTCTTCACCATCACCTCCCTACGTAGGTGAGATCGAGGTGGTATTCATGGATGTGCTACAGACATCTTGAACTTCATCATCCTTCTTAGTCTTACTTGGTCCAGGTGTATCCGAAATAGCTTCAGGGCTTTCCATGTCGAACATTTCTATGGGTTCTACTGGAACAAGGAGGTCTGCTGACCATTCCTCAGTAATCTACTCCAAGTCTTCTTTTGTCAACTTGTAGTATGATTGGAGTTATTTTTTTTGTTCATAAGAACGTGATGTGATATAGGTGAAGTGGAAATCTGTGCTAAACTTTATCAAAGGTCTAAACCTATGAATTGTGTTTGGGGTGATGCACGATGTAGTCTGGATTGCATTCTTCAATTGGTTGTAATAGTCATGGAAGACGACATTGGACTACCATTGCTTGTTCATGTCATTGGAGTACCACAACATATAGAACTTCACGACCAGTGGTTTGAAGGGTTCGATCTCCATAAAAGTGGCACCTTCTGTAAGCTCCCAGGTGATGAAAGCGATTAGTATGAGCAACCAACTAAAGTGGAAATCATACCCTTAGTCTTGCGCTTTTCTATAATCAAGCTCTAGTTGGTTTACAAGATACTGCACCTAGTTCATATGTAGTCCCTTGGCACATTTCCCTACGAGGTCAACTACAAATATAGTCACTTTTGTTGGTTTGTTCTTACAAACTAGCTTTCTTGCGATCAGCTAATAGGAAAGGCACACTACACCACTCTGGATAGAGGCTACCTTGTAGCCTTACGTGCCTTTCTCAACATTGCCATAAGTTTCTTTTATCCTCTATGCTAGTGCTCAGTCTGAGGTATTTCCCGGGTAAAACTTCTGTGGGTCAGGACCTTGCATACTATGTCCTTTGATCTGATTGATCAAGGTTGGATCCACAGTGATGCGGCAGTCCAGCCATAAGTATCCTCCATGGTAGCAAGATAGCAACAACTTGACGCATGTGTTGACTTCCTGGTGTCTGCCGAAGTGTGGGATATTCATTACATTAAGAAGTGTGGACTGTGCAAGGTTCTGGGTCCATGACTGTGGGAAAATCTTAGAATTCTTGCCTTTGGTCTTGTTTAAGTACTTATGCGGAGCTAACATGCTATAAGATTTATGATCTCCAAGGTTAAAATCACTAAATTTCAGTGTTGTGAGCTTTTCCTGGTCAGCACAGACTGTGTGCACCCCTTTCGGAAGGTACGCAGTGATCAAAGTGTACTCAAAGTCTCGAGGTACACTGTCATGGTTGATGGCAACACTTAGAGGTGGTAAGTAAGTAGGTAGAATGCGTGGGATAAGATTGGCATTTACGATGTCATCCTTGTGATTAGTTCTTCTTTCTACGTCGGCTTGATATGTTCCTACTCAAGAAGTCGATGGGAACGCCTGTACTCCTATCGTTGATGATGCTTGGATGCTAGTAGACATTATTCTTTGCAACATGACTCTCTTAGTCATTAAGTCAATCAAAAACTTCTTCAACTACTTTCTCAGCAGCGCTGAACTCGTTCGACATACAATCTTGGGTCGACTAGCTCGAGTGTGAAAATGAATTCAGAGACTATAGTGAACGGTATGGGAACAAGGCGATGATCACATGGTGAATTAATCTCAAGTTTCAGGATCAAATCCTCACTTAGCAAAAAGTATTCTCGGTGTGTGGCGTAATAAAATAAGTAGGGAAACTTAGCAATGGTCTGCTTACAACGGGTATGAGGCTGCAATAAATGATGTTTTGTCCATTATGGAATGGTATAACGGTCTAGTGGCAAGCCATAAATGTGTTCCAACCCATTCAGAGTGGAATTTGAATGGTTATATTGGCTTCCAACGAATATATTGCTTTGCCTCGACGAAGTGCCATATGTTGTTGTTCTGATATCCCGACGAAGCTCAATTCTTGTGATTTTTCCTTCTGCGAAGTTTCCTTTGGAATCTTCTGTAACTTTTCGATATTGGATTTCTTCTTTCTTAGCTTCCTAGCCTTCTTCCCAGTGAGATTTGTTTCAGTCATCCTTTTTCCATTCTGATTCTTATCTTCTCTTTCCATAAACACTTTGCGATGCTGAGATTCTTTCTTCAGATCCAAGGGTAATACTCCTTCATCATATGGATTAGGTATTTTGGTCTTCTGTGGTTCCTCTAATGCTCTTATAGCTTTGATATCCAAGTCCCTGGTGTTCAATAGCTTAGGTCTGTCCTCTTGTTATTCCATCAAGTAGGAGATCTTTTTAGTCATAAATTCCATGAGTTCTTGCTTCTTCTGTTCTAGGGCTTCCTTTTCTTCTTTTCTCTAGATATGGTCTTTTTCAATCTAGATCTTGCCTATCAAAGTTGTAAATGGTTCATGGTCCTCAATAAATTTAATAACTTCGAATTCTTCCTCTGTCGAAGCTCCATGGGTACTCATAACGATCTGGGTAATCCTGCCACATAGGGTTACCATTTTTCCTTTAAATAATCCTATGGTTCCCAGTGAAGGAACCATAGCAGGCCTTCCTAGGGTTTCCCAAGTAATTTCTGTCATAATTTTCATCTGTGTTCCCTCATCTAGAGCACAGTCAATTTCGAAGTCTCCTATTCTTACTTCGATTTTATCCTTTTCTTTGAAGATCTCTGACAAACTGGCATCTTTATGTTTATCTAGGGTTTCTTTTATTTTCAGTAACATAATCTCTAATTCTTTCTGGGGTTCTTCTATAATCTTAGTCTCTTGATCTCCTTAAGAGTTTGCTTGTTCCATATTCAGATTTTTAAGTCTAGCAATCATTCTAGGGAAATCTAGTACTTCATGGTCCATAGCCTTACAACAGAGGAAACTAGGGTTTGTCCTAGGGCATTCCTTAGCAAGATGTCCTGGTCTTCTACAACTGTAACAAAGAGTTAATCCTCTCTTTCTCTTCAATGATCCCCAACTCTTATTGTACTACGTGCTAGGATCAGAATGGCTAGCCTGCAAAAGTTTCTTTCTAGGGTCCTGCATCCATTGGTTAGTCCAAAAATTATTTCTATGCATAGGTATAGCATATCTTTCACTATTCTTATCATATTTATTCATATCAAACTTTATTTTATCTAACAATACCCTAGTTTTCAATATAGGACAAAATTTATCAAGAATACCTAAATCCATACTTTAGAAACGAAAGTTTTCACTTATTTTGCTTTTACAGAGCACAAATCTTTCAGATCTAAAGCTTGAACTATTCATACCTTTATCAAAGCACAGAGCTTACAGATATTACCTATTTTTTGCAGATCTGACCTCTTTCTTTTAGAAATTTCCACTTTTACTTTTCTTAGAGCACAAAGCATTCAGATCTTGCTTCTTTTCTTCAGATATGATCTTATTCCTGGCACAAAGATTCACAGGTTGAGTAAAAAGTTGTGCACTAGGGAAACAGATCTATGCACAGAGCTTATTTTGCACAAAGCTTCTTCTTCTTTACTTCCCAATAATCACAGTTTCAGGTCTCGACAACGGAACCATTTGTTGGCACAGGGGCAGACCTAGTGTTCAACACTCAAGAGCGCACCAACAAAACCCTAACTACAAGCCCTTTCGGCAACACCTACGAAGCAAATGAAGCCTCACCTGAGGTAGAGGCAGGGGTGGTTGTAGGACTTAGATGTCTGCAACCTTAGCTGAGACATAGATCTGTGATTATATCACTTATAAACTACCTAGCATAGATTATCCATCAATATTCAACCCTTATGATACTTTGCAGATAGCATAGATCATCACAGTATGTACTCAGATCTAAGATAATTCAACACTTAGCCACAACAAGATAGATTAGATTTGACAGATCAAGCACTAAGCATCTTACATATCAGATCTAACATTCATTCATATCTCATAAGCACAAATCATAACTAGATCTATCTAAACACATCAAATCATTTAGCAAGGGGAGAGATAAACAGATCAGGTCAAGGCACTGAGCACAACACACAGAGTTACCGTGGTTCACCCCCACCCTGGGGCTACGTTCACAAATTATTCTTCTTTATTATCTCGGTCAAGCAATTACATCATAGAGCTTCAACAATCCTTACTTCGCACAGGCCAAAAGATCTGTGCAGCTCGCTAGATCCTTCTTCCTTGCACTTCAGCACAAAACCGTTCACAACCTCTTACAAAAACTTGCACTTATCCCTACAATATTATTACAATCATGCACAGAGCACCTATGATCCACATATGATCACACAAATATAGTTACTAGCACTAAGCCATTGGCTATACATCGCATAGATGTACTACTGTTCTTTACTTGCATTGCCTAAGTATATATTTATAGATTACAAAAATGGGCCTAAGTGTGGGTAAACCCATGGGATGACATCCCTTTACCGTTACATTAACCCAAAACCCTAAAGGGAACCAAAAAGAGGTCTAGCTTCCCCAATTTTCGCTTCGCATTGCTTTCCATCTTTGATAAGTTGTCGAAGTCCCAAAAATGGTCAAATATGACCAAGTGTTCTTCAAAACTTGGTCAAGGGCCAACACAAACCATCCATATTACCAATACTCACACAACTCCCACATGTCTCCATCCTGGATACATAGTCTCTAAGACCAGAGAGCCTTACAAAAGTCTCAAAGTATCAGGGCGAAACTCCTGAAGTTCCACCCACAATGCAATAAACAACGCAAAAGGAGGTAGAATCTCAAGCACCGCAGGAGACTCGATCAGGACATAGCACAACCTCACTAAAATAACAGTTGGAACTCATACTCCAATATCCATAATAGTGCTCAAAGATACTACACATTTCCCTAGTGTAGATAACATCTATCCCTTTGCTTTCATTGGCCCTGAAGACTAAACTAGCTCAATAGTTGTGAGGATCACTCTAGGGAGAATAAGAAGTTGAGACACCATCAGATAAATCCATGTCCAATGGGATTCTAATTCAAATTAGACTACCTTTGTATGCCACAGTTACATTCATAGAGTTTTCTCAGCTGCCGACACCACAATTAGTAGGCTTGATCAGGGCCTCAAATGATCACCTAGAGCAATGGGTTCAGCAAGTTGAAACATAAGATGAATATTGGTGACAATATGGAATTCTATAATAGAACAAACAGATGTAGGAAGAATATTCAAAAATCTAGGCATAATAGAAAATGGAGAGATTGAAGGGAAAGATAACAAAGATATGGATAACTTTTAGAAAAACAACACCTTAGATGCCAAAGTACAGCGCAACTACAAAACCAGAAGAACAACTCGAATTGGTTAAGGAGGCATGAGAGGTACTAACAGATCGATCAGAGGACCTTCAAACACAGTTAGAAGGGATGAAGTTGATGGATGAGGCACAACCTAGGGAACTCCAACAGTAGCTAGAAAGAGTTGTCATGGAAGGAAATGATGTTAGAGACTTGTTGCACAAAAAGACGGTTAAATGTACCACCATATTCAAGGAAGTCAATGATTGGATGGGAGTTATAACCCACCACAACTTGGAACTGGAATACTTTTGCACCAAAATCTAGACACTCAATGAAGAAGAATCCAAAACACGCGATCCTCTAGAGAAGCAAGAAAAATTTGATGAAATGCAGCAAGTGGACAATTATCTGAATGCTCTGTTTGAAGCTCAAATATTAGCAAAGAAGGAACTAAGATCCTTCATGCCCACCATTCAAATTTCATACCTCCATATGCATCAGGTTGATACATTAGCATATGTATAATGGAATTCTCTCATTGCATCCAAGCCGAAGGAGTTCAACCTCAATGCAACACAACAATTTGTTGCAGAAGCCTCATTTCTCGCTCACAAGTGGCAAGACAAACTTGAACAGTTCCAGGAGGTTAGAGAAGAACCTCTTGAGCTAGTGCCATAGTTGGCCCCTTCATTTGAAGGAGCCAAGGAGGAAGAAATAAAAACCCTAGAAGGACAATAGGTTGAGTCAAAGAACACAGAATAACCAAAGAATTGAATCGAGGCGAGTCAAGGATTGTGGTGGGGGCCTATTGGGCCCTTCATTTTGATAAAAGAAGTTGTGAAAATTATCAAGGAGATGACCCATAAAGTGAATATTTATAAGAAAGGAAACTCAAAAAATAAATAAGTTGGAACAAAAACAGTCTAAGACCAGCACGAATCAGTTTTGAGGCAATACATTTGCAACAGAATCAAGAAGAGAAGACAACCTACATGTTCTCAAGGAGAGGAAGGAAAATATTGCATTGATCCTTTTTTTATTGTACTATATTGTAATGGGTGGATGTGTGAGAAGGACACAGGAGAGAGGAAAAAGATGAAAGAACTAGATCTGTACTCCATAGGTAGAATGTAATTAGTAAGGGAAGGAATTAGACTGATTACGATCATCTTTAGTATTATGTTGAGAATTGCCTATTGATCTCTTCTACAAAAAGTATGGTAGAATACTAATGTAAAGTTATGAATGTATGAGGATCAAGACCTTTTGATATAATAGAAACATAGTGGAGATCAAATTTTGAAAATGCTCCTGGTTTATATTACCTTTTGTATCTCTTAAATGTCATTATGTTGTTGTATGTTATGCATTATACTTCAACATTATTTCTTGATGTTCTGTACAACTCTGTTCTTTTGTATTGGTGTATGATGTGGTACGGATATGAACTGAGTAATCTATATTGCATTAGAATGGTAACAATATAGATTTGTTATAGATCTGTATATAATTCTTCTTACCCTTCCCTTAGTTATTTTTTCTTGATTGCACTTCGGATGAGACTTCTTTCCTTCTAGAAAGATGAAAATGTAAGTGCACTAGACTACATTAGTACCCTTTTGTTGGTAACCTGAAGAGGAACCTGGTCTAACAAATTTGATCCAACATTGACATCAATGGAAACTAGACTTCCAACAATCTTTTTGCAATGCAACGCTATTTCTCCTAAGCTTGTTTCATGCGCGATATCTACACGATACAACTTTATTTATCTTGTGCTTGCATCCTACATGATTTCTATGCAATGCAACACTATTTCTCTGAGGTTGTGTCCTATGTCATTTCTGCATGATGCAGTGCTCTTTCTCCTGAGCTTGCATCTTGTGAAATATTTTCACGATGCAACACTATTTTTTTGAGCTTGTGTCCTATGCACCTTTGACATCAATGAAAACTAGACTCCCAACAATCTTCCCCTTTGGCATTGATGACAACACTGTAAATTTACTTTCTCTATATTATCCCTCTTTTTGAGTTTTATATCTTGAATTTTACTATTTTTCCTCTGCCTTTGACAACAATGACAGAAGGGATCTTTCTTTTATGCCCCTGAGATTATGCACCCCCTCAGGTGGTGCTCTGTTATTGGATAAATCCGTAAGTGCGGACACAAACCGATCTCCCTAGATCCACCTGGATCTAGAACAAAGCAAGACAGAACATGACACTTTCCTTAAGTTTAAATATTGAATTTACTAACCAAAGAGGGATGGGTGACATACCATTTAAATGTCGCTTCCTCTTGCCATTTCCATCCTAACTCCGTTCCAACGTTCATACAATGATGATCCTGCAAAAGAACGCAACCAACCAAAGTGATAGAAATAGCATAAACTCAATATAAACCTATGTATGTGATCAAGGAATCATACAATAAAACATAATAAGATTTATAGGAAAGAATCATAT
>CBVK0100306734.1:0-12934 GCA_900067695.1 Picea abies
TTACAAATCTTATGTGCATGTGATATGAATATGGTCTAAGTCTTCCATTTAATTTGCTAAGTTTCCTATTTCAAACACGTCCATTTTTCATAAGCTTAACAAACATATGTGGATGAGTGGTTAGTTTTTAGATCTCATGCTTACGGTTTTAATGCTCCACATGGTTTAAGCACTCACGTTTATGGTTTGATATCTCTGCATTTAAGTCGATTTATCTTATGTTTATGGGCTAAGACATTCACATCTACAGTTTTTTACATCTTGCAAGTACACACGTTTCATCTATCTTTAATTTTTAGTTTACATGTGAATGGTTCATGGATTAATGGTCTAACATCTTGCAAACGTTCCTTTCATGTGATAGTATATTGACGGTATAACCTTGTGCTACTTTTCCTTTACGTTTTAACATGTTAATGGTGGTTTGATTACACACTGCAAGCATCGTTTTATACACATTTTCAATTCGGCCATACGCTAAAAAGTAAAATTTTTAAGGTCTAAAACTTGTCTAAATGCGACCCAACACACCTTAAGACCCACCCGAGGGTCCTAATAACTTTTAGCAACATTTTAGGGGCCTCATTCATCTGCCTCCACCATCTAAAACGGGTTTGAGGGACAGTCCAGGAGGAAGTGGCGAGGGACCGTCCCGTGATTTCGTTGGGGAGATTCCTTGACTGGACTACCTCTTACTGTCAGGGATGACCTTGGAAGCTAGGGTAAGGCCTCGTTAGCCTTACTATCTTGAGCACCGGTCAGTCATTTGGCCAAGGGAGGAGGAAGCTTGAAGCACACACCTAGTTAGGGGGAAGGGAAATTAAAATTTATAAAATCTTTAAACAATTACAACACTTAGTTGCATAGATCACTTGTGTATGTTTGGGGGGTATTAGATGTATGCATAGGAAAACATAACTTGTGGAATATCTCATTGTTTATCTATCGCTATTGCAACTATATGTTTGTGTCCTTTCTGTTTACATGAGCAATTGGTTTACTTGTTGAATATCTTGTCTATTTGCTTATTGTGGTGTGGATCAGGGAAGTTTTGAGTATCCCACTTGGGGAGTAAATACTTCCTTTGATCCTTAAGTGCTTTTGTGATTGTTGCCAGTGAAGGCAGTTCAAATGGAGTAAGTGCCATTTGGGGCATGCTTGGCTTATGTGGGTAAATTGTTCATATCTTGTACATCTTGTTACATTGGTGTATCTTTGTATCTAATTGGCATATCTTGTATCTAGCTTATGTATCTTTGTATCTGATTTGTAGATGTTGTAAACATTGTAACACTTATAAATTCTTTGTATAGTTATAACTTGTGGTTTGGGGTAGTTTAAACTTGTAACACTCGTAAAACTTTTGTAATTGAACCACCCTCAAACCTTAGTCGACCCCATTGCCCAACATAGGCACTAGTCTTAGTTGACTTAGGAAAAGGGCTGACTCTCATAATAGATTAGACTTGCACTTTGCATTACTGCTTGATCATCTTAGGCTAGTTTCCCCCCTTTGGCCTATAACGAATTAAAACTAACTCCTAGAACCTTTAACTCTAAAATTAACTCAGTAACTAGGGACTACCCCCCTTGGCTTCCCTAGGAGTAAGCCTAGAAGGGTGTCTCCGAGGGCACACTAAGTGAGTTGGACTTAGCTCACGTTAGCAAGTGTGCATTAGGACGGCAACAGATACAATTAGAACGTGCTTACCTTCCACCTTCATGAGCTTTCGGCGGTTACGTTTCCATCATTGCGCCAACTGACAGTTGGCTCGTGCGAAAGCACCGGCTTTCCATTTTTCCCATTGAAATGTTTTCGGTGGTTAACCACATTTTTGCTTTGCCCTCTTAACTACCGGGAACAGAGGCTTTCGGTGGTTAATGAGCGTGTTTCAGGCTCACCTAAACCACCGAAACCTAAGATTTTGACTCTTGCTTGACCAAACCAAATCAAAAATTTCTTTTGAGCTTATTTACAGTAAACAAACTCTCTAACCTACCTACAAAAATTTAGGAATAAAATTTGGACCACAACCTATCACCTCAAAAAGAAAAATTTCCACCAATTTATTTGAGGAGATAACATTGGCTCCTATTGGGGATGAACGCCTCCCTGTGAAGTTTCAAGAACCACAGAACCAATGCCTTTCCTGAAAAAGAAAAATAAAAACTATCTGCTAGTGCTTCCATTGGGCATGGAGTTATTCTGTAAAAGTAAAAACTAAAACTAACATTACAATGTCCAGGCTTCACAGCCTTAGACAAAATAGAGTTTTAAAAATCGTCCGTTTACCGGGCCACCGAACATTTCTTCACCTCCCAGATTCTGCAACATGAAAGTGTTGTTATTCTGTACTTGGGTTATCATGAAAGGACCGGTCCACAAAGAATCGAACTTGTTATGCTTGCCTTTATCCTGTCTAAGAGCATCCCATTTTAGAACCCAGTCACCAACCTAAAAATTATCCACCTTTGCCTTTCTGTCAAAAGTATCTTTGATCTTCTTTTGATGAGCCTCTGATCTGTCCACTAACTGTTCGTGGGCCTGCTGCAGTTCCACCAAATCAAGCATTCTTCTTACCATGTCATTTGACGCAGTTTGTTCTTCCTGAAAGAATCTAGCCACTGGTAAAATTAACTGAACAGGAAAAATGGCATCAGTCCCATAGACCAATTTGAATGGAGAGGTTCTTATGGACTTTTTGATAGTTACTCTGTTGGCCCACAGAGCAAATTTCAGTTTAGAATCCCAATTCTTTTTGTTTTCCTCTAATAGTTTTCTGATGATTTTGATTAAGCTCTTATTGGATGATTCGGCCAGGCCATTACCTTGAGGGTAGTAGGGGGTCGAATGTACCAACTGGATGCCCATTGATTTACACATGTCTACTAATGCCTCTGCTTTGAACGTCATTGCATTATCTGTTACCAGCCTTTTGGGACAACCGAATCTGCTCAAGATATTTTCATAAAGAAACCTCATGACTACCTGGTGAGTGGCATTCCGGGTGGGAATTGCCTCTATCCATTTTGTAAAATAATCTGTGGCTACTAAGATCCACTTATGTTGACCACTAGACGAAGGATTTATCTCACCTATAAAATCTAAACCCCACTGTTGAAAAGGGCCATTCACCACTATAGGTCTCAGGGGTAAAGATTTTAGCTGTTGTTTTCCCGTAAATCTTTGACATTTGTCACAAGCTTTGACGAAGGCACACACATCTGAGAAAAGGAAAGGCCAATAGTATCCATCCCTTAGGATTTTATGAACAGTGGTCTTCCAGTAATGATGACCTCCACAAACACTTGAATGAAACTGATGTGTAACTTCCACTGACTCTTCTTTGTCTAAACATCTGAGAAGCAAGCCAGCAGGATCTTTCCAATATAACAGATTATTGTAAATGCAGAATTTGATGGCTCTGAGCTTAAGGGCTCGGACTTGAGTCATACTGAGTTCAGGAGGAACTTCTAGCTTTTGCAAAAAATGTATAATACCTAAGTACCATTCACAAGAAGACAAGTGCTCTGCCACTTGCTGATTGCTATGTTGTCCATCCGCTGCCAACTCCGTCTGCAAATTCACTGAATTTTCTCCTATGAAATTTATGTCCAGCAGCTCATGATTTTCCTCCGTTAAGAGCTTAGCAAGGCCCTGGCCTTTTACCAATTTGGTGGGCTTTACTTCAATGTTGAACTCAATCAACTTTGCAATCCATCTAGCTCTCTTTCCATCAATATCAGATTGAGTCAAAACATCTTTCACAGAGGGTGAAGGAACATATGCAATGACTTTTGAGTGGAGGATATAAAATCTGAAGGATTTTAAAAATTTTATGAGAGCATAGGCTTGTTTTTCAATAGGATCATACCTTAGTTCAGCGTCTCTGAGTGTTTTGCTGAAGAAAGCAACTGGGTGATCCAAATTGACATCATCTTTCTGTAGCAGGACTGTTGCCACTGTGTCGTAAGAAGCAAAGGAAAAAACATAGAAAATCTTACTGTAATCCGGACTGATCAGAGTCGGAGATTCCATGATAGCATGTTTGATATCCTGAAATGAATTCCTTGCGTTGTCTGTGCATTTTATCTCAGACCCCTTTTTCAGCATACACGTTATGTGTTTTACTAACTTGACAAAATTTGGCACAAATCTTCTAACAAAATTGATCTTACCGAGCAGCGATTGAATATCCTTTTTTGACCTTGGCAAGGACAACCTCTTAATTGCTTCCACCCGAGCTGGATCAATCTTTACACCTTCTACTGAGACAATGTGGCCTAAGAGCTTACCTTTCCTGAGAGCAAACTGGGACTTTTTTGGATTCAATGAGATTCCGAACTGCCTGCATTTCAAGAACACTCTTTTTAAATGTTTTAGATGCTCCTCATGACTGCTAGAATAAACTGTGATGTCATCAAGATATATGAGGACAAACTTGTCCTTTTCTCCCACGAAAGCTATGTCCATGGCCCTTTGAAACGTGGCCCCGGCATTCATTAATCCGAATGGCATCTTGGCGTACATAAAGGTACCCCAAGGAGTAGTAAATGCAGTCTTCTCCTGGTCATCGGGATGGACAGAAATCTGGTTATAGCCGGAAAAACCATCTAGGAAAGACATGAGAGTAGCCCCTGAAATCCGTTGCAGCAAATGTTCCATTTTATGTAGGGGATAGTTGTGTTTCTTAGAGCATCTGTTTAGGTTTCTAAAGTCCACACATAACCTGACCTCACCATTTTTCTTTCTCACTATTACTAGATTTGCAATCCATTTGGAGTATCTCAAAGGGATTATGATCTTGGCATCGAGAAGCTTTTTAATTTCTCTTTCAATCACAGGCAAAAGAAGAGCACTGATAGGTCTGAGCTTTTGTTTGAAAGGGATAGTGTCTTTCTCAAGAGGGATCTTCTGTTGAATGATATCAGGGTCATAAGTCTTTAGATCACTATATTTCCAAGCAAAAACATCAGAAAATTCTTTCAAAACGCTGCAATATTCGGACTTCTGATCAGCAGTCAATTCAGAAGACAGATTTATGAATTTAGGCTGGCTTTCGCCCCCTATGTTGTGCTCATGAACAGCAGGATCTTTCTCCTTTTTATCTGGCTTGTAGGGAACATCATTGTGATCGAAAAGCTTTTCGAGAGGTACCAAACCTCGAGGTATATAATTGTTAGGTAGCTGAACAATATCATGCTAACCCAATCTTTGTTTTAGCTTAGGCTTCCGGGATTCCTCTACATTTAGATTCTGCTGGTCAACATGCATATCAGAAAATTCATCTACCACTTGAAGAAATCTGTTAAGTTTGTCATCATCCTCAAAAACTTTCCAGTATTTAATATTGCCGGGCAAAGATGGTCTATATTTGACTTGGATTTCATAACTGAGCCTGGGGGGCATGGGAGGAATAAACATGCTGGTTGAAACAACAAGGGAATCGGCAAGCTGATTCATATCCCTGGGTATATAAGAAATCTCAAAAATGGAAAAAGAATCTCTTACTTTCCATACCTCATCCCTGTAGGCTTTCAATCTGACATGCTTTGCTTGGAAGGTACTGTTTACCTGTTGTATGATGAGATCCGCATCTCCGAATACCTTTAAACCTTTTATCCCCATCTCCTTAGCTGAATTTAATCCCAACAGCAAGGCCTCATACTCTGCTATCTTGTTAGTAGTTCTGAAATCGAGCTTAAAAGACAAATATATGGTCTCCTTTGAAGGAGAAATCAAAACTACCCTTGCACCTGCTGAATCTTTAGTACTGGCCCCATCAAAATACATGGTCCAAACTGAAACATCCTTATCATCAGTTTGTTGTTCGATAGGCTTCACAAGCTGCATAGGAGTTGATTGAGAATCATCTATTTGAAGAATGCATGAGCCAAAATCTGTATCCACGGCATAAATAGGATGATTTACAGAATTCTTTGCATCGTTGATGATGTAGGCAAGTTGATTCTCTCTGTAAAGTCTTTTTAGCTCTCCTCCAAACACCGGAATCGTAGCATACGAAAGATCCATCTGCAAGGTACCTCCTAACCTTTTGCCCCATGGACGAGACAAGAGGAGCCCGAACTTAGGTGGGATATCAGCAACCACCACATCCTTTACCATGCTTCTCATTGGCAATTGGGCAAGGTTTATAACAAGGTCTTTTATGAGGCCAAGGCATCTGACTTTCCTAGAATCAAAAGAGAAGAGATCATGATATGGTTTGGTGACCTCAAGCCCAAGCTCATCCATCACTGCTTTGGGCATAAGATTATGTGACACCCCGGAATCAAGCAAGCAATTGTGGAGGATCTTATCATGGATATTTAGGGATATATAGAATGGTGGACAAGAATCATCTCAATCTTCTATCATAGGCCCTATAGTTATTGTTGGCTTGTCATCTTGTAGGTTAACAAAATCAGCAGATGAAGAGGTCTTTGGCTCAAGGGACTTCAAGATGGCTGACTTAAAGATATCGTTCTTCATGAGTACGGTTAATGGCATAGGTATCTTTACTTTCTGAATTTCCGATTCGAAATTAAAAGAGAAAGATGATTTATCAGAAGCTTTTACCTCGTTGGAAGGAGCTTTGAGAATGACTTGCTCCTTGGCTAGGGGCTGTGTTTGCTTCTGCTGCTGTTTTGCAGGAGAGAAGGTCTGTTTTACATGAGCAGCAGGCTGCTTGGCAGCAACTTCTTTACTCTTCACCGGAGCAGCAACTTCTTTGTTCTTCACAGGAGCAACGAACAATGGTTTCGGGACAGCATTCTTGGATCTTAAATTATAACCTTTCTGATCATCTGTCAAGTAGACAAATTCTTCGATACTTGCCTCATGAATTTGTTGGTCCATCAGGGCTTCTTCATAATCTACTTATGTCAAAAAGGAAGAACCATTTTCGTCACCAAAACAATTTATTTCATCTGCTTCTTCGACTTCATCGTGAGATGGTTGTTGTTCTTCTTCTAACATTGCATTTTGAAAAGGTGGTCTGATTCTCTGATCATCAGCTGCATTCCTGTCTCTCTGAAGGATCTGGACTTGTGGATCGTTCCTTCTGTAAGGGAAAGCATTCGGATTTCTCGGGGAAAAAGTATTTGGCTCTTTTGTCCTTGCTGGTTGTTGATTCTGGATCTTCAATTTTGACATTTCAAATGTCAAGTTGTCCAACATCTTTGCCATCTTTTCCATTTTACTATTAGAAGAAGAAGAGGGCTCAATAGCAGACTTCTTTCTCTCGACCTTTCCTTTGAGCTTCTGAGATGCTGTAATGTTTGATTCAACCTCGAGGGCGGCATCTTGCATTAAAGCAAGTGTGGCTGATCTTCTTTCTCTGAGGATTAGACAAAAATCTGGATCAAAGGCAGCAGAGAATGTGATATTTGTTGATGCATCACTTGGTTTGATCTCTGCAGCGATCTTGCCAAACATTCTATTAAACCTTTTGATGAAGTCTGAGACCGACTCTCCATCTTCTCTCCTTAAATTTCCAAACTCAGAAATGTAATATAGCAGATCTCTTCTTTCTCCCCGGTGTTTTAAGAATACCTCATCTAATTGTTCAATACCCGTGACTGAATTTGTCGGTAGCTCTTTGAACCATTTTCGGGCTTGGCCATCCAAACTCTGAACAAAAACACTAGTCCACACATCTTCTTCTGAAATATTAATATTTTCAGCATAAGCATAAAAAGCTTCAATATGTTCTTCAGCAGTATAATCCCCCGCTCCGGTAAACTTTGGCATATATTTTTTATAATCTCCAGTTGGCATAGTAGATAAAGGATTGGGCAATACAAGTGGAGCATACCTATTTGCCAAAATCTGTTCCATCTTGGTTAAAGGGGCAGCCATGGCAGTCTTGGGGGTTGATACAGAAGAAGAATTTGCAGGAGATGAAGGTGGAGATGGGATGACTGAGTTAAAATAAAATGGTTGTCTCACTTCACTTTGAACAGAATTTTCAGGAATTGGTGAAAAATAAGAGGCCTTATAAAATTGACCGAGCAACAAGGCTAAACTTTCTTCTCCCTTAGAGGACAGATCATGTAAAATATCTTCAAGAACAGGCAGATTAGTATGAGTGTAGAAAGCACCTTCTGTAGGTTTGGTGGGTGAGGAATTCAAAGAAGATGAAGAAGAGGTTTCATTTTGCTGCGAGGACCCTGTAATTATCTCTTTAAGATGGGATGAAATATCATGCTCAAGAACAGAGTCAGTAACATTAGAAGAAAGTGAAGGTTCCTCTACCTTCAATATTTGAGATAAATTTTCAATTTCCTGAGAACTATGAGTTTCATCAGCAGGGGATTCAACTAGAGGCCTTTTAGATATGAATGAAGAAGTGTCGGTTTGAATACCTGAATTTAATGTCTTTGCAGATCCGGAAGCCTGTCTTTGTAAAGATTTTCCCTTACTGATGATCTTCTCAGGGTCAGGAACTGGTGTTGTCAGTGGGCATTCTTGGTTCGCCCTGGTGTGAGCTCTTTTTGGAGCCACTTCGTTTCAATGGAGTCGCCAGATAGATAATTACAACCCAAATGATGTCCAGACTTTGTCTACCATCAAAGCTGGATCTCTGTCGTCTCCCAAGGAAGTTGAGCTTCGATCTCCTCTCCCCGACAATGGCACCAATTTGTTATCACTCCAGGAAACTCTCCTAGGCTGCAAGTCAGAGATGCATGGTAACTTAATCTTTTGGTAACTGTTTTCTCAATAATAAGTGTGGGTTTGGATCAAGTCAGAGGACTGAATCATTTCTCACTCAAAACATGTATGAACACATTTAGATGTACAAGGCTTTCAACCACAAATGTTCAGAGAGTTTACAAATAAAGGGATGTATGGAGAAATAACTATTATATCAGCAGAATCACATATAAAGCATATATGAATGGCCAATTACAATAATCACAGGAATACTTGCAAAGTTTAAGTTATGAATGCAATGATAAGATGTCAGTTATCGGGCATAAACAAGCATAACAGCATGAATATAATATCCAGGTGCAAGTACAGAATAGATAAGAAGATGAAATCTGAATCAATTATGGCAAAAGAAGCTTATATTACTCAATATGAAAATGAGAAGTTTGAGTACATAATATGAAAAAGTCTCCAAAGTTGAACCTTTAGTTCCTATTCTACCTTTAGCTTTATAGCTTTACAATGCAGTTTTGAGATCCTAAAAACATGGATCAAATATGTTAAAGATAGAAACTCAAAATTTAGTTTGCAAAAGATGTGGAATGATCCCCAAAAATGAGGTCAATCCCAGATTTCGTGGTCTTCATCTCTTGTTGAGTAATGGTGCAGTGTAGGATAACATTCCAAGGCTGAATGATGACTCTTCAAGAGATACAAATTTGAATCTGTTGATGTGCGTAAGCATCCTGATTTTTTGCCTTTGTCAAAGATACCAAAAACGTTTAAAACACCTCTTCTTTCCATAATCTATCAAAAATAGCTATTGGATCTGTCTTGACAATTCATCAAATGTCCATTCGAAGAGGTTTCAACACATTCCAACTCAAAAAACTTCGATCTGTGCAAAAACTCGATCATTCTGGATGTGACAGGCTTTTGGTGGTTAACCTAGAAAGCTCCTGAGTGGATTATCTACCGAAAGCTCTGTTTTCGGTGGTTAATGAACAGCGGTCATGTTCGCCTAAACCACCGAAACTTCAGCTTTGACAAAACTTCAAAATTTGCAAAAATGCTTACCTTGAATCTTTTTTTGATGTTCAAGGTTTTTTGGATGAGGCAGCCCTCGTTCGTGTAGATCTGCAAACTTCAACTGGCTATGTGGAAGGCTCTAGTGTGTCTACCATGGTTGTAGCTAAGTTAGCTAGAGTTTCCAAACCAGTTTGCTCCTGTGCTGGTGATTGAAACTCTTTTAACTTCAACCTCAGAATTCTAAGTTGTCTATACAACTTCATGTTCTCCCTGATCAATACCCTGTTCCTGTCTTTGATCTTGTCATGCTTCTCTTTGAGGGTTTGGTTTATTTTGAAAAGCTCTGCATTTCTTTCAGTCAAGTCTGTATTAGCTTTCTTAATAACTCTTTCCAAGACTTCCATTTCATAGACTTGTTGCAGGAGTTTATTGATTTTTCGTGACCTAGCTGCATTAGGCTTACTTGTAGAGGCTTTTCCCACTAGTGGACTATGTGCCTCTGGAGGAGTTGGTGAAGGTAAATTAGAACAATAGTCTGCACCTTGTTCAGCCTGTACATTACCCTGTGTCTCTGCTAACTCTTGTTCTGGCTCTGAATCACTATAGGGTAGGTTTAAAGGGTTATTTCTTGTAGCAGGGTCCTTGGACTGCTCACCCTCAAACTGTAGTTTTCTTTTGATTCTTTTCTTCTTAACAGAGGATGATTCTATCGGATCTCTTGGTGATGAGATACCCTTCCTTTTTCTATGACTGCTTTTGGGAGTAATAGTCTTCTTAGTGGCAGCATTTTTACCCTTCTCATGTTGTTGCCAATCAGTCTAGAATTCATTCCAGAAGAGGAAATAGTTCCAATCTACCTGCCTTTTCTTCAATGACTCTTTGACAATAAGAGTAATGAGTCCTTGATGAGACAATCTGCTTGCCACCTTAGTGGGCTTGGCCTTGACCTGTTTAGACATTTTCGTGAGGGCTTTGTGCAAGTAAAATGGTAGATTAATTGGATCTTTGCCTGTAAAATGGTTTAAAAGCTTAAAGTGATAGAACATCACTCTATTGTACCGCCCTTCACATGTTATGTAAACAAATATTGCTTTCAACAAGGACTGCCACTTTGGTTCCAAGTAAGACATTGGAATATCCTTTTTCCAGATCAAATCTTTGTGTACAGGCAGCAGGTATGACCTAAATTCGATGTTTGAAGGTATGGTAGACTTGAACCAACAGTCTCCTGACCTAGGTAAACCTGTATACTCAGCAATGGCAGCTTCATCAATGATAAACTCCTCCTTTCCTATTTTAGCAAACCTCCCATCATAAGAAATGGCAAAAGACTCGGCCACTTGTTGATGAAAATTGGTTAATTTTTCACAATATGAAAATACCCCAGCCTGTTTGAAGAATTTTGCCACCTCCGGGTGAGCTTCTAGGTACCAAACTCCATCCACTTCAGACCTCAGAACTGGTCCTACTTTCGGCATTAGTCAATGCTGACTGTACCTGCGATTATGGAAAACTGAGTGCCAGGGAGACAAAGACTCTAGGATTTAGGATGACAGAGAATATGACTCGTGGAAGAGCAAACGGGACAAGGTGACACAGAGTTCGGATCACCAAGCTCAAACACTAACCAAGTTTAGGCAACAAATTGACTGAGAGAATGCTGAAATTTTCAATTTTCGGTGGTATATTCATTTAAATTGAAACAAGATGGGTTTTGAACTTGCCTGATAAATCGACCTGGATTAATTGGCTTGAGAGCGATTTGCTGGACTCCAATGGCGCTTGACGATCACCATGGGAAATGGGATTATGATCTCTGGAAACGCGTCTGATTGATGAAATCACGGACTCACGATTATCTCAATAACTCCAGAATTCAAATTGATAATGAATGAGGATTAAATGAGGGATTTAACGGGATCATGATAGATTGTGTACTCGTGACTGGAAATGGAGGGAGGCTTCGTGACAATAAGCATGAATTTCTGTATCATCGTCGTGTCTTCATTTTGAAAATACAAATGCGGTTGAAAGGACAACTGGAACTCAAATTTTCGAATAGATACAATTAGAACGTGCATACCTTCCACCTTCATGAGCTTTCGGCGGTTACGTTTCCATCATTGCGCCAACTGACAGCTGGCTCGTGCGAAAGCACGGGCTTTCCATTTTTCCCTTTGAAATGTTTTCAGTGGTTAACCACATTTTTGCTTTGCCCTCTTAACTACCGGGAACAAAGGCTTTCGGTGGTTAATGAGCGCGTTTCAGGCTCACCTAAACCACCGAAACCTGAGATTCTGACTTTTGCTTGACCAAACCAAATCAAAAATTTCTTTTGAGCTTATTTACAGAAAACAAACTCTCTAACCTACCTACAAAAATTTTGGAATAAAATTTGGACCACAACCTATAACCTCAAAAAGCAAAATTTCCACCAATTTATTTGAGGAGATAACAAGACCAATCCTATACTTCCAGGCATATAAGTTTTCCACACCTTCCATCTTGTCAACAAGCTTAGTGCTTCCAGACGTCTTTTACCTGGAGCTAGGAAAATGTCCAAAAATGAAAATGCTCAAAATTAAATTCTGAACTTACCAGGAGGTGCACTTGCCTGAGGCGAGTAGCCTGGTGTGTTTGGATTTGAGAAAATCCAACTTTTACCCCTCCAAACTTGATCTACGGATTTCTGGACTGGTGCCTCTGGTTTTCTGGTACCTCTAATACTCTGGTACTTCTGGTACTCTGGTTTTCTGGTACTTCTGGTACTTTGTGAAACTAGCGTTTCACTTTCCGGGAGATCTAGCCACTGAAAAGTTGCACTGAGGATGCCAAAGTGATCCTTGAGGAAGGGCGCACTTTTCTACATGGTTTTAGGGCTAAAATATTTCATCAACAAAAAGCCCTAATTTGCATGTACGGCGACAGTGACGTTTTTCACTTTCTCTTGTAAAAGATGCTCTCTTCAGCTTAGTTCTGATACCATGTTAAGGTTTAAGCTATTATTAGAGTTCTTTGCATTTCACTAGATAACAATAGCATAAGATAGGATCATTGAAAAATACACAATCACAAGAGACACATCATTTATCTTGGGAAATCCTCATGGGAGAGAAAACCTAGCAAAATTTCCTTATTATAGATAGTCAATACAATGCCAAGAGATAACTCAAACAAATACAGAAATTCCTCTCCCAAGAATGCGCCTCTCTCTCTCTCTCTCTCTCTCTCTCTTCTCCAACTGCAGCTCTG